>NW_017547211.1:3788420-3960723 GCF_001854935.1 Bemisia tabaci | reverse complement strand
GCTTCTTTGAGCAATTTCTCTGAAACCCACTCTCAAAGTCAGAGTCTTATTGCTAATGTAGAAAATTTTCAAATCAGTTGCTCTTTGCTTCTATAATTTCAGATGTGTATGTACCAGTTTGTCAGCTGGGAAGTTTGCCGGCAGTTCGTAGCACTGAAAATGAGTCGCATCAAGTAGCACCGACCCTGTCACTTTCAACCATTGATTCTGCAAGGACTCAAAAAGAGTCTCAAATTTCTCCGGAAACAACAAACTCGAAGCCTACGGAATTTGCACGGAAGAATGAAAAGAACGACAAGTTTGTGGCCAAACCAGGTTCCTCCAAGTCTAATGAGATTCAAGATGCTGATAAGAAAAGAAAAAGTAAGAATAATCTCCTGCTTTTATGTTTATTGGGATGCATGTCTGCAACTTCAATGTGCCAATGGGAGTACGAATGTTCAATGAGGAAGCAGGAGGCAAGAGCAAAAGGAGTGGATTAGTTTTATTCAGTGATTTTGCTGCTTTCCCAATGCTAATTATGCAGAAGGTTTTGAATTCCATTCATCGACGGTGTAAGTCGGCAATCACATAACTCGTTTGCAGTGTCTGAAAATCTCTGCGTCTATGTTATTTTTTCAAAAGGAGAACACATTGACGTCATTCACTGAAGTTTTTGCAGAATTTACTAGAGGGAAGAAAAATCACGGCAATTTTGAAGATTTGCGGTCAAGTAATTTTCCATTTAAAAAATAAAGTATGACAAGAAATCTGCGACGTCGCAAACCGAGTTATGTGATTGCCGACTTACACCATTGTTATGTTTCAATTGGATCATAATGGATGTAAGAAGGAAACACGGTTTTTAATCCTTTTTTGATGAAGCTATTACCTTAAAAGTAAAACTTTTATCTTGATTCTTTATCCCCTGTCTAGTAAATCAATATTTACATAAGTCTCTAGTTGTTATTTTTTAATTTTGCCAGCCTCAACAATGAATTATTTTTTTTTTTGTCCACAGAAACGCCAACTATTCGTGAAACATATGAGGACACGACAATGCAATATATAAATGCGACAAATGGACTTGCTGCAGCATATCGGGTATGCATTCCTCATCAATGTTCAACCCTTTCAAATGTAAACCTCCTACTGACAGATTTGGCATCGTAGGAATAATTTACATTAAGAAACTATGGAGGGGAAGTCGCTCTGCAGGCTGACCGTGCAAGTTTTTGTAGTAGCAGAGATTTTTCAAGGAAAATTTTAAAATGCAGACGGTAGATACAATCAGCTTTTTCAGTTGGTTATTATGAGATTTTTTTTTTTATACTTTAGTAATCTTGCTGTATCCATAAATCATTCTTCTTAGTGCTGCAGGAATGCCATTGAAACTTTACCTGCAGTAAAGTTGAAAGAGGAGCCTTTCATGAAGCTTAATTTTCATTATTATTTTGCATATTATACTGTAAAAATGTATGATGACTGAAGCTGGCATTGCATGAGGTAGAATAAGAACGGCGTAGAAATTAATGAATTTTTCTTTAATTGGCCCTTCATTGATTTCACAGGAGCACACTGCAGCTATCAATCAACAAACAGAGGTACTGCGAGCGCATACAGAAGCTGTGACGATATTGAACGAAACAATTCACACCTTGGGTGAAGGATTGCCTGGTGCAATTATTCAGTTGGCTCAATCACTGAAATTGCAAGCACGAACCAGGCCAACCAGTTACAATGAAGAGAATAATAATATGAGCAATGGACATATTTTCTAGATTCTACTTTTCAATTTGAATTACATTATTGTGGGTACTGCATAACGACTCAATAGTTATGCTATGATTTCATTTCTCATGGGTACTTGAGTACATCATCCGAGGTTTCTAACTATCATTAATTTAGTACCCCTCAACGTTAGGTTTTTGCACCTTTATATTTGTTATCTGTTAAGTCATCTAGATTAGATTAATTGTGCTGCAATTGCTGGAAGAACGTGTGGTTGATTTCATCTCATTCTTAATTTTTTGTGATAGTGCTATGCGCGGAATATGTTACAAAGTAAACTGTAAGAAATTGGTAGAGCAATACTCATTCAAGTGATGAAATGTACATTCAAGGGATCCATTTACTCTCCAGTTCCAAATCTTAAGTACAAGTGTTTAAATTTCCCTGCGTTCCTTAGTGTGGAGTACGGAAATAACTCATTTCAGCATGTCATTTTAGCGCTCAGGAAATGCGTGATGTCAACCCTGTACAAAGAACGGAGGAAAAACCGCAACTTTTTTTGGGAGAAAAATAAAATTTCGCGCAAACTTTAGCACCAAGGTACAAAAAAGTGCCCTGTTTTACACTAGCTTTGTAAATAATGTTCATTTAAATAATATTTTTATTTGTTATGTTTCTTCTACCCTTATTCTGTTATTTATTAAGTCATTGATACTAGCTATACGTGCTGCAATTAAGGTGCTTGGTGCATTTCAGCACTTGCTTCACTCCTAAAAATTGCGGCTGACATGGAATGAAAAGTAATTTTCAGGAAATTGTAAGCCTGCTATTCAAAAATGTCATTAATGAAGTTTTTTTTTCTCTTCTTATTCTTGTGATAGTAAAGTCATAGAGATTAGTTTCATTTGCTGCAATTACCAGAAAATTATTTGGTGCATTTCAGCACCTCCTTCATTTCTGCAGAAGGTGGCCAATGTGCTGAAATTTGAATTAGTTTTAAGAAACTTGGAAGACTACCGCTCAATAATTTTATCAGTTAAGTTTTCTCTGTCTGTATTTTCGTTATAATTAAGTCATAGAGATTAGTTTCATTTGCTGCAATTACCAGAAAATTTTTTGGTGCATTTCAGGACCTCCTTCATTTCTGAAGAAGGTGGCCAATGTGTTCTGAAATTTGAATTAGTTTTAAGAAACTTGAAAGACTACTGCTCAATAATTTCATTAGTTAAGTTTTCTCAGTCTGTATTTTCGTTATAATTAAGTCATACAGATTAGCTTCATTTGCTGCAATTACCAGAAAATTTTTTGGTGCATTTCAGCACCTCCTTCATTTCTGAAGAAGGTGGCCAATGTGTTCTGAAATTTGAATTAGTTTTAAGAAACTTGAAAGACTACTGCTCAATAATTTTATTAGTTAAGTTTTCTCAGTCTGTATATTCGTTATAATGAAGTCATAGAGATTAGCTTCTAATTAGCTCCTGCAATTACCAAGAGTATTCGGTGCATTTCAGAACCTCCTTCATTCCTGGAAACAGTAGCCCATGCAGAATGAAAATTGAATGAGTATTTAGAACCTCGGAAGACTGCTACTCAATAATTTTATTACTTAAGTTTTCTCAGTTATTATTTTTGTTACAGTAAAGTCATTTAGATTAGTTTTATTTGCTGCGATTACCAGAAAAGTATTTGTTGCATTTCAGCACCTCTTAAATTCCTGGAAACAGTAGCCCATGGAGAATGAAAGTTGAATTAGTATTTAGAAACTCGGAAGACTGCTACTCAATAATTTTATTACTTAAGTTTTCTCAGTCATTATTTTGGTTATAGTAAAGTCATTTAGATTAGTTTTATTTGCTGTGATTACCAGAAAAGTATTTTGTGCCTTCCAGCAACTGTTTCATTTCTGAAGACTGCGGCTCTTGTGGGCTGAAATTAGAATTAACTTTTAGAGAGTTGGAAGACTGACATTCATTAAGTCAACGTAAGTTCTACTTTGAGCTTATTGTAATTTTAAGAAAGAAGAGAATTAGAATAGCCATATGCTGTGATAGTTTATTATGTGAAAGCTACAATTCACTGAGCCGAAGCTTTTTGACTACACCCAGTCATCATCAATCGATTATCCTAATTTAATTTGAAGTAATTTATTTCTTTTGGGCCATTTCCAATGATCATATGCTGAGTTCTGTGGCGTCTTGAATATTGGCCTCAGTCTTAATTCATTTTTTATATGGAATAATATACTTGTTACTAAGTAAGAATAAAAGATTTTCTTGCAATTTTTAAATGACATCAACTTACATTTAAATACTCCTCTTGTTACTTATAGTCACCTCTTAACTCTGGGTTCAAAAATTTCCATACGTTTGATTGTATTCAGGATGCAAAAATATTTATAAAACTTATCGAATAAATAACACTTTTTCCAGTAGTCACATCAAATTTATTCTTTACTTCCTTTCTCAATGAAACATTCAACAGTAATTCTATACATCTTTGTACTTTGGTTTACAGCGACAATGAACTCATACTTTTCACGAATAACACTTAATTCTTCAAGAGGCAAAGTTGAAAGAAAGAAAGAAAAAAAAATAATTTGATTACCATTCACGCAATGTACAGGATGTGGGCAAAGGAACATGCGCATGTTTCTTCCTCTTTTTTCACATCCTCATTTCATAATGGCCGGTTGGAATACTTTTCCCTCGACTATTACATGTCGTGGGCTAATATAGGAACAAGAGGGTTTCCGTACAATAAGCTATAACATTGCATGTTCATACAGTTCTGTATATAGTGTGTTCAACGTGAAGTGTATTCTCAGGCACTCATGAAGCAAATGCAAAGTAACAAATTGAACCTGCAAAGTGTTAAAAGCCCGATTTTCATCGACTGTCACGTCTTTTGAAGGGGAAAAGGATGGCATTACAGGGTCAAGAAACACTTCTGACAGAATAAAATGGGCCAGGAATCAGCTGCGGGATACAGATCCCTAGGTAAAGCGGATTTGAATTAGATTCTGGCGCACTTCAACCCCTGCGTCGAATTCCGCATCAGCATCCACATCTGCAAGTGGCTCTGGGACTGCAACATGGTCATCAAGGTTGAAATTTTGAGCATCATCAAAGTAGTCTTGCATATTCATTGCAATGTTGTGCAAGGCAGCGCAGCAGCGAATGATTTGCCTTGCCTTTCCTGGACTGTAATGCAATACTCGTTCCTTTAGTAGGCATCGCCATTTCTGCTTCAGTACACCATTAGTTCTCTCAATTGTATTTCGGGCCAATATGTGGCAGTCAGTGTAACGCCCTTCGGGAGTGTCTGTGTGCGCCATTCCGACTATTGGAATTAATACCCATGGCAAAATGGGATAACCACTATCACCTGAAATAAATAAAATAGGCAAAAGTTTAGATGACATCCCTATATTAAAGATACTTTTCCTTGCTATCACTAATTTTATTGCTGGGTACACATTTTCTGTAATTTGAAAAGTAGTTCCTCTTGTTCTTGGAAAAAATTTCTTAGCATGGCTCCTTGCCGTTAATGGTTTCATTTATAAAGAGGTAAGCAAGATATCAAACAGAATAAAAATTACTGTTTAACAGACCTATGAGCCAGGTGTTGGTCTCTCCATTGTTATATGCATTCCTCATATGATTGTTTATCACAGAAAACCTCCAAATGTAGGCATCGTTCGTTGCTCCAGCATGACGCGGATTTACATTTGTTATACGCAAGTCGCTATCGCAAATCTGCAACAAATAAATTCAGTTAAAAAAGTAGCCTCAACTTGTTTATTGCAAGTGTTTACACTCAGTCTCTTTTGAGATACCCTTACTGGGAGAGGATGACCATACTTTGAAGCAACGTTCCCTCAACATGCTTTGCGCTGCTTTCATAGTTTCCATAACACTATGCAAGTACCAATTTACATTTGCACTTAGCTCGCATCCAAAAAGAATTAATTTGGGGAATTCATCCTCTCTCTCTTCTTGTGCTAATCTGTGTACATGCACTATGCTCTTTTCAGGAACTCAGTGACAATGAGTGATTCCGTAAAATAATATTTTATGTACGTACAAGTTGCACATTTATGCAGTGACAATTATGGTGGCAAAAGTACTGTTCTTCATTGTCCTTAGGTCGCTTCAGCTTCACCCTGGTGCAATCCACAGCACCTACAACGCCAGGTAGTCCAAATTTTTGGTAAAACCTGAAATGAAAGGGAAAATAAAGCAATGTGAAAGGGAGAGCCAAAAAATTGGGAGCGTTGGGACCACTGGAAATTACCAAATGCAATATATGCCTAATTGTTCACATTTTCATGAAATACCTCGTGGAAGGGGAGTGGTCTTTCTCAGGAACCAATTGAATATTCATTACTACAACAAAGTAATTTGTCATTGGCAAAAGAGTGCTTTGAGAGAATCAGCATTGGGAAATATTTGTAAAATAGAGGAAAGTTCGTTCAAAATATTTTTTGTATGAAAGAAAACAATCACATACTAACCCATTCTTAACTTGTTGTTTCTCTGCCTCTGTTTCTGGAAATTTAATCACATTCCTTACAATTTCGGCATCCATTGCACGGAGAAATTCTCTGAGACAGTTGCTGACGGATGATTGGCAAACGTTGAGCAGATTATGTTGAGCAATTGCACCTCGCTGGTAACTACCACACGCCAAAAATTTCAGTGCAGTTAAAACCTGAGGCAAAATAAAAGTTTTTAGGGGTGAGAAAAAAGTAGGCGGAGTAAATTATTTGTAAGTTGTGAGAGGCAGAAACGCTGAGTCTTACTCTCCTTAAAAGTTTTGTACACTACTATCATATCATAAAAGTAGATCTCTTCGTTGGAGTTTATAATAATCATTACAAAGTAGGTGTTCCATGTTCCAGGTGTCCCATCATTGCTTAGCTTAAATGATCTCAACAGAGATAAGGTGTAGGTGATTAATCGTTACATTTCCTTCATGGTTCCGCACTCCTCGATTCTAGCTTAATGCTACAAATAGTGACTGTCAACTTACTTGTTGTACTGGAGTGAGGCTGAAAGCTCGAAGTCCAATCAAATGGGGAGCTAGCCTTTGGGTGAGGCTATGCACCAGGTTTTTGCTCAGTCTAAAGTTTGTTTTGAACAATTTTTGTGGGGCATCAAATGGATCACATTGATCCCTCAACCTCTTCCGTTGAACGCGGAAATTGTGAACAGCTTGTTCCTCTGCCGCTTCTGCCTCCAAATTGGCCACATGCTGCAGAAAACCTGGAGCAGCAGCCATTGTCATAAAGGCCACAACAAACTAAAACTTAAATTGAAAAAAACACTCATAGGTGCACTTTTAACACTATTTACTGCGACGAAACAAACGAGCTACTCGCTTTGTTGATGTTCTTGCAATGATAAACAATCACCTAACCTCAAATATCGATAGATACAGAGTTATCCACCACCTCCGATTGGGGGGATAAATATCTAGTGCCGTATCTAGAGGCGTATCTACCGGGCTAAGTCTATGGTCGCTACGAAATGAATCCGATAGAAGCGCGGCGCGTATCCATCAAGGTCAATAGATATCAAAAGTAAATGATCAAGCTGCGGGTTGCGGGGTCTACGTCGCACAGTGTATCGAGTCAATGTGAGAGATCGGAAAAAATTTGGAAACTTTAAAACCTCATAACTCCGAGTATATAAAACTTTGAGGTTTTAAAAGTGGCACCATTGGTTTTCTCGTGAAGTTTTCTTTAAGGAGCACTCCTTAAAATTCAAAAATTTGACAACTTAAACATCAACAATTACAGTTTTAGTTAAAAATTTCATGTCCGACCTCCCTAATTGTCTCGATCCACTGTGCGTCGAGAAGGAAATGTCACTGGAGAACAAATTGTCTAAACATGCTTATCGACGAGCGAGAGAAGGACAGGAGGGACGAACGAGAGAGGAGGGGAGGGTGCCGGAGGTGCAGGTGCGAATAACGAATGTGGGTCAATGTGTATTAATATGTTTATAAATCGTTTTTCGGCACGTTCGGTCCCTGGCCTGGCCCCGACTTAACTTCGATTAACAAGTTGTTTCGGTGCGTTTCACCCCCACTTAAAAGAAAGCTCCATTTCACATTTCCTTCGTTTGTTGTTTCGCAGCGTCAATAATTTTATTTCGGAGGAAACCGCTAAAAAAATGTATGTTTTCAAAGAAAATTCAACATTTTTTAAGAAAACATCAACATGAGCTCTAATAAAAATGGAAAAACTATTAAAAAAAGTGTATTAAACTCAAGAGGGAAACACGTTGCTTTCGATTTTTCGAACAAGCCTTTAGTTTCAAAATTAGTCCTGGTAAAAGACTGTTTCTTTACATCAACTTATTTTTCATTTTACCCAACAATGTATGTTTCTTTTTAAAGTAAAAGTTTTGTTCTATAGTTGCATTAAAGAACTCCAACAAATTAATTTGAGGCAAAAAAATAAATTTATGTTAAATAAATAGGTACTTAAATAGGAACAGATTTTGCAGTTTAAATGCACGCGACCTCGATTATAACAAAAAATCATCTTCAACGCAAAGAAATTAAAAGGAAAACTTGTTTTCTACACGAGAACCATGCTTTCAGTGATGGCAAAATTTCGAGATGCATAATATACAAAAAGCCTAAAAGCTATAAACTTAACTATTCTGTGTAAATGTTAGACTCATAAACACATTTATGGGTGCACCAGGTATTACATTTGTGAAATTTATACTGAATAAGAGAAGACGTTGTGGGAAAAAATGAACATCAAAATTTCAAAATATTTGATGCAAAACTCAAATATATGCAATAACAGAAAATTAAGTCGTTAAGACATTATTATTAAGAGAGGGCCTAGAACTGAAAAGAGGTGTTTTATTTCGCATGGTGATTCTTTTTTTTTTTTTTTTTTTTTTTTTTTTTTTTTTTTTTTTTAAATTTAGCCTCTTTGCACCTCAAGGAGTTTTAAAATCTTTTTTCCACTCAATGCTGCTGGGAGAGCATCACGATGCTCGGAACAAGGAAGAATGAAATTAGTCGAAATGCAAACAAAATTATGAATGAAATTAGGCCAAATTTCCCTGCTGCATTATGAAGATACAAACTTGAACGCATAAGGATGAGCAGACAGCATGAGATGGAAGACACGATCCTCATTTCACTTTGTTGATGAGGAACTTCGTATAAACATTTGACGGTTGCCATATTTATTGAGATGCTACATAAATATTGGGAACTTGTGAATTTTTTGGTTTGAGGTTTTCAGAACTTTTTATTTGCAATTTAATTAATCTTATCCAGAGATTTCGAAGCTACATTTTCATAACTGCTCCAAACCTTTTTCTCAGATCGTAATAAATTTAGCGTCGATTCAAACTTCCTGCTAACAGACAAAAAAGAAGACGATAGTCAACGTGAGTCAAATCAAGTGCTAAAATCGGGGCGTTTAGCGACGAAGTATTTTTCTCGGTAAAATAACTATTCTGAGTAAGTTCTCGAGTTGAGTTCCAGGTGTCAAGGGAGAGAGATTTGGTGAAACGAACTTCTAGGTAAATGCCGAACGCATAGAAATGGCTCAGCTTAAGACAACGTTACTCGGTTTGCTACACTTAGCAGACTTCTCACCCCGTCTTTTATGTTGAAGTTAGCAAACAGATCATCGTAATTTTTCTTGGAAATTCCGTGATTTTTCTAATGAAGTCGGTTCGCGGAATATACTATGAGCATTTTAAATATTGAACTTAAGAAAATGTTAACTTATCTTCATAGTGAAAGTGAAGTGCTTTAAATTAAATTAGATAATGTTTTGATTTAGATGTTTTACAACTTTTAAGTTATCTTTATAAATCATCCATCTCAGGTGTGTTCGTTCCCGCAGAAAAAAAGATCAAAAGAGACAAATGAAAGGAATTTTGAAACTCCACGACTTAGATACGTACTATGACCATTCATGGGTTTGTTTTCAATGGCAGGTTTGACCTTCGTCGATTTTAGTTCTTTTTCGGAAAAGAATCCAAGTACACTGAAAAAAGCTACGGGCTGTATAGACATACCGTCCGTTCCGGGCTCAGAGGCCGAAAGTTCCGGGTTCCGGAGTCGTAGCTTCGATTGCTCCGGTTGCTGTGCCCGGAACAGGGACGGTACGTCTATATAGCCCGTAAGTACGACCTCTGCGGCCGGAGTTTTTTTTTTCAGTGTATAATATGGTAAACTATAAACAGTAATAATAAATTTAGAAGTTAATTTGAGATATTTTTAATTTTGCATGTTCAGCTTTGAATTTTGGTGGTTCGTACACTTCTTAGGGGCGTCACCAAGAGCGAATTTTCCGATCCATATCAACAAAGTTGCGTTTGAAATTGAATGAAATCTTTCTAGCAGCCAGATCACTTCGATGAAGGGTCTCATCTTGCTCACGCCTCGAACTTATCTGATGCGGAGAGACTGTTCCCATCAAATTTCGATTAAACGTTATAATTCCTCCCTTAAATGCGGCCCACTTAACGTCAAGACTCGAGTTAATCCGGGCTCGAAATGGGAAGAGTTGCGGAGGGGGGAAACTTTTTTCCGTTTACCGGGATTAAAGGATTCGCCTACGCCGAAAAGTGCGTGAATACAATTACGCAACTCGAGAGGGCGTTTGTGATTTCGTTGAACATCTATTTGACCTACGTACCTACGTGGGCGTGATAAACGGCTCAACTTACAAACTTTTATACATATAAATACATTTTTTTTGCGCCTTTGCTGTGATGGATTCTAGGGAGTCGCAAATTCGAGACTGTAACGCTTCAGTCCTGATTGTCTTTCAGCGGATACTCTCCTGCCAGTGATGTTTCTCGCTAGATGCTTTATTAATGACATTTCCGACTAAATCATAGGTCTTCCCAGGAAATCAGCCTCGCGTCCCTCCCAGACTCTACTGCATGCCAGATAAGTTGCTTTTTCAGCACTTTTTCCAGTTCAAACCCATGTAAAATGTTCACATTTATCGCACAGCCTGGGAACCCTTCGAGTGAAATAGAAAAAGGTGGAATCGACTAAAAGGTGGAATCCTTCGAAGTTTATATTAATGATGATAACAGATGATGATCATGTTCTGTTCTTAAAGCTCAAGAGTGGTTTTATAAACAAATATGAGTCAAATTCGAAAGCAGCCGAGTATATGTCCTACTTAAATGGTTACTATTGGAGTATAGAGAACAGAAATGGTGTATGTGTTACAGAAATTTCCCGCATGCTAACGTTGATACAACGGGGCACCTGGAGTCATTTCACAACAGATTAAAATCTTATTTCTTACCTAAAGCGAAAATCAAACAAAAGACTTGATGATCTCAACAATTTGTTGTACAAAATTGCCTTGTTTGACAATGAGACTCGTCGCAAGGAATCAAAGAAGGACTTTGCAGCACAACCGGTCCAAATTTTAGAAAGACATCGAAAAGGTGTACTGCTGGAAGATAATGTTATCTTAGAAGAAACTCTTGAAAGTGGACTTTGAGAAAGTAAAAAGAGGCAGAAGCGACAGTACTTATTTTATTTCTTGACTTGCAGTTGACTGCCAGCTTGACCATTGTTTGTCAAAATGTATCAAAAATGAATGCCACAGCTTGAGGGCACACTTCTTTGCATGCAGTTGCCCGGATATTCACCCTTTATGTAAGCACATACATAAGTTACAAGCATTCCTTTTCAGGAATGTTCCTCATAACCTCAAGTGAGGAGAATTTTCAAAATTTTGGGGGAGGTTGGGTGTCGCAGAGCGCACAGAAGCGCTATAAGAGCGACTTGTTAGTAGTAGTAAGAGCGATCTTGAGACTTAGATCAGGGTTCTAGGTTAGCCCAGATGGAAGGTTATTTATTCTTATTCCGTTGTTGATAACCTTTAATTTTCTGTCCATCCCTACATTAAATGGACATTGGCAGTCATAGACTATTCCGCATATTAATATCCATCCGAAAACCGTTGATACAGAATTGCAGATAGACTTCGTTCGTTTAAATACGTCAGTATGTCAGTAGGTTTCAGGAATTGCACAATAATTTTTTTCATTCAAAATGCCTCCCGTTGACATGACCCTAACCTTAATTCCATCCAATTTTATCACGCACGGGGTAAAAAAAAGGCCGATTCGGTCAGACTAGGAATTTAGGATCATGCATTTCCCTGCGATTTAAACATGGGGAAAGTGGAGTAATATTTAAGGCCATCCACACTGGGAAAAATTTCTGTGTTACCCTTGGTTGACAAAGAAAATGGAGCACAAATCAACCGAAAGTTTTGGCTTAAGGTTACCTTGAATTCAGGACCAAAAACAATGGAAAAACCGGGACGTCTCAGAATCAGCCGGAGGTTTGGTTTACTTTGTGTTCCACTTCCCATAGGCGAACTGTTGTATTATTTTTCATGTCGGTGTGAGATCATGGAGGCTTTCTCGCGTAAATACGAGTTTCGCGTGTTTCAAGCGATGACACTACGAAACGGGTGGTATGAAACCCCAGCACGATCATCTCCGAAGTCCGATTGTCTCTGTTAAGCTTACTTTAATTGGACGTATTTCTATCAAACGGAACTATGTGAATTATGACGTGAGCCCTGAGACCCGTAAGAGTATATGCATAACAGGGCTCACGCCATAATGCACAAAGTTCGGTTTGATAGAAATACGTCTAATTGCGAATAGAGGAGGGGATTATTAAGCTACACCCTCATTTCCTTTCTCGCTTTACTTTCTTCGTCTTTTCTCCCGGTGTAAATTTAAAATCTCTACAGGGTCGTTTTTCGAGACCAGAGATAGCCGAAATATACCAAGGTTCTTAAGTAGGTAAGTGTACTATTGCTGCAATTTCAAAAGCAGTAATGCCAGAGACGCGACTTGCCGGATTAAGGGGGTGGCCACATGGGCCGCGGCCCATGGTGACAAATCTAGGAGGTGGCAAATTTTGCAATTTTTTTTAAATGTAGGTATAAAAAAAATCGGATTTAGAAAAAAATTACAGACAAAATCTCTCATTTCCTGAGAGTGTAGTAATTTCTAATTTTGTCGTCTTTCGGTGATACAAGAGACAGCACCTTTAATTAATCGAGTTAAGAGAGAGACCAAGCACGCAATTTGGCCAGGAACGGCGCGACTGAGAGAGAAATGATGACGAGGACTTGAGATGAAAAGGAGAGGCCCTCGGTGCGGCGGTCGGCATGTAACACATATTAGCGCCTATATTCCTACAAGACTGCACGAATACTTCACGCATTGCATCAAACAAAGTGCGGTCACTGCAGTCAGCGTGAAACGGATGGCGCCTACAAGAATGCATGAATACTTCACGCATTGCGCCAAACACGGTGCGGTCTGCGCGGCGCGGCGGCGGAAGTTAAAATCATTAAACCACATTTATGTTTGTTCCTTCATGATTTTTTCGTTAATTTCTTATGAATGGAGGGTCTTGTCCACTCAGAGATAGGTTTACGAAACTTAACGTTTGCGCAAAGTTCGGTAAATTTTTGCAAGTAGTGTTGATAGGGCTATCCCAAAAAATGTTTTCAACGCGCAAGTAAACGCGTCTTATGCACCCCACCCCCGCTGGCACGTTCACTTGATGGTTTTTATTGATGTTCCAAAACGAATGAGAAGGGGGCGGCAAAATGCAGGCGGCCCGTGGGCGGCAAGTAGGTAAATCCGGCCCTGAGTAAGCCATTTGGTAACCGCTATCAAAGTTCGCTCATGTAAACAGAGGGTATGGTATAACGAAACCGAGCTATTCTGCCCTGCTAAGGAAGAACGCCATATGAACATTGGAGAGTTGCCAAATTTCTCCGTATAAAACATGTATTTTCGAGGAAAGTTATGCAAATTTTCTCGTGAAATTTTTAGATTTTTTAGATCAGGTCGCGAACGAAATTATCTGCATGAAAAATTCGATAAAAAATTCAAAATTTTTCCAGTGAATTCGGTTTTTAGTAAAGGCAACCTGGCAACGTCTGAAGGCTCATACGGCGTTTTTCTTTAGCTCGGCAGTTTTTAGTGTAACTCGATAAATATAATCGAACTTTCATCATTGAAGAAGTATGGAAGAATGGTACAACGATGATCAGAGTAATTCAAGATTGCTCTCCATCTTCGTATATGCTCTGCGTCGTAACTCTTAGGGTACAAACTAAGACGCAAAACTTAAATACATGAAAATCTCGCTCTCTTTTTCAACCTTCTGTGGATAAGTAACGTGGATTTTCACGAGGAGCACTGATGATAATAAACAATGGAGCTCATTCTGTCGTGGGTGTGAAAAGTAAATTGGCAACATGACTAGCCGTGTCTGAGCGGCTCAATGAAGACGTTATTAGCTAATGATTTTGACAGGAATCATTACTGATCCGGACTTGTTGATAAATGGTCACCGATCAAACCACCCGACAGTGCTGCCATCTGAATGGTATAATACAGCACTTCGATTTAGACGCAGGCTCTACTTTCTTTCAAAGTTGCGCTTTTCTGTTGGACGAATATGTCCTACAGTGATTTTTGGTTGACATTATCTACCTTGGTGGTGATTGTCACATTGCGAGATTTTAGCCTGTCTCAATTGTCGAAAAAAAAGCATCGCTCATTATTGCTGATATTTTGGATAAGAATTGGTAAGCATTTCAAAAAAAGAGAAAAGTAGGAACCGAAGTTATAAGGGAAAAACTTGCGCTCGAATAGGAAAAGACCTAAAGAATTTAATCTTTAGGCAAAAAGCGGGCCACATAAATTTTCAATAACTACATTAGGTACACTCAATTTCAGAAATTTTTATTAACTGAGAGGATAGGACTAGATGATTCTAATAATTCTAACAATTTTTCAAAGGTCTCTGTTCATTACACAGACTTTTAATGACGCTTCTAATTTTTTCTCGTTTCATTGGCAGACCTCATTAAGAAATGCTGTCTCTTCTCTTTTGAGAAAAGAATAAATAAAGACTCATCCCAAATGTATGCTCCCTGAAACAATATTACAGGTATTGGTGGGATAAGAAAATCACAATATCACGAGAATTGTAATATTTGACGGAAAAGGATGACCAATTGTTTGCAGCAGATATTAAAAATTTAAATTTTTTTGAGTATTTTTAGGGAAAAACGCAAAGATCCGACTTTGGATACTGAATACTTCCCTATTCATGAAATATGAGGTCACGAAAAATCCAGGATCTTAAAGGGATGATGTTAAAATGTATATTTTACAACGTGGCGCAGCTAGGAATTCTTTAAGGGGGAGGGGGGGGTCCATTAAAAAACGTGACGGTAAATTTACATTATTTCGTGTACATCCCTGATAATATTTTATGTCTACCCTCCAAAAGTCAAAAAATGGGAAGAGGCTAAAGGGGGGGGGGGGGTACAGACCCACTGGACTCCCTATCTACGCCACTGATGTAGAAACTGATGTAGCACTTTGAATAATTTTAGGGCAAAAGAAATGCCCTTTTGGGTTGGAGCAACTCTCTCTTTTGAGGGATTTTCGTGGAAATAAAAGCAGTAGAAGTTCCGAGGTCTGATTTGGCAATAGGTTATCGGTTTGTCTCCTCCAAGAGGCTGGGCATCATTCGTCTCACTCCGACGCTGGCTGCCGCAAGCCCGAAACTTAATGATCGCCACACTCTGACCTCTCGCACTCGATTAGAGGTGAGCTCCTCTCGGCTCTTGTTCCTGTCGCAACCTCCTTCACGGCCAGTTTCCAACGCACTCCAAGGGCAAATAACGAGCAGGAAAATTTAAGGAGATTCCACTGCCGTGATTAGTCCAGTACCAACAGGTCTAAAAAGGGGGTTATGAATGCAAGAAGGAGGTTAGAAGAGGTTACATCTGATTCTTGTGTATTTTTGGTCGCTGTATCCGAATTTGATGTTTCCCGCCAAATTCGTCTCTTTCGTTTTCCGGAAAAATCGGAAAACTGCCAAAAATCACGTTTTTATGCGCTTTTCTTGGAATAAATTGCTTAATACTCGTCGGAACGTAAAATTAGTTATCAGCAAAGTTGTAGCCAAGTAAATTGCCGACAAAATTAAAAGGGGCAAGTTTTCGCTAGGACTTAAATTTAAGCTATCAGAACCCGCGAAAGTTCAAATTCAAAGCTATTTATTCCCGGGAAATCGCGTAAAAACGTGATTTCCGGCAGTTTTCCGGCTTTTCCGGAAAACGCACAAGGCGAATTTATGCAAGAAAGACCTTTGTGCATAAGGATGCGTGCAATATGGGTTCTTTTAGCATGATGAATAATTTTACGTCTCCGGTCGATTAAACCATCTCAAATTCTGAAATCGACTTACCAGTCGATTAGAAATATATTAATTTGAGTAATGTTCAGAAGTTTGCGGAGTTATTCATAGAGTTTTATGCCTATTCAAGTTGAAGTTGTGATAAATAACTTGACATTTCTTTTTCTGAGCAAGAAAGGCAAATGGAATTTAAACCCACTCTAAAGCATATATCCTACTCTTTCTGAAGCGAAGATCAAGTTAGTAAGAGCGACTACAGTTCCAACGATCTACTCATAATTCGTTTAACATTTTATGCCGTGTGTGTATGACTATAAGTACCGCATCTGGAACAACTTATTCTTCCACTTCATGATGGACTGAGTAAAAGAATACGGACGCAAGTTAGATTGAATTGCGTTTAACGGCTGTGATTCTGATTTGATCAAGAGACAGCCATGCTGAAGAAGAACGCTGTATACAACTTTGGACGTTGCCAAATGCATTCTGAAATTCAGAATGAGTCGGATTCAGAAAAAAAATTATCAATGAGCAAAAGGGGACAAAATCTCTCTTTCCTAAGAGTATAGTAATTTCTAATTTTGTCGTTTTTCGGTGATACAAGAGACAGCATCTTTAATTAGTCGAGTTAAGAAAGGAACTAAACACGCAATTTGGCCTGGAGCTCAGCGCAGAGAGGAATGATGACAAGGACTTGAGATGAAAAGGACAAGCCGTCGGCGCGGCAGTCGGCATGTAACACATATTAGCGCCTACAAGACTGCACGAATACTTCGCCCATTGCTCCAAACGCAGTGCGGTCAGGAGCGGTTGGCGTGAAACGCATAGCGCCTACAAGACTGCAGGAATACTTCACGCATTGCGCCAAACACAATGCGATCAGCGCGGCGCAGCGGCGGAAGTTAAAATTAATAAACCACATTTATGTTTGTTCTTTCAATTTTTTGGTTCATTTCTTAAAAATGGAGGACCTTGTCCACATAGAGATAGGTTTACGCAACTTAACTTTTGAGCAAAGTTCCGTGAAATTTTGCTAGTAGTGTTGACAGGGCTTTCGCAAAAAATGTATCCAACACGAGTAGTTAAACGCGTCTTATGTACCCCTCTCCCTCCGGCACGTTCACTTGATGGTTTTTATTGATGTTTCAAAACGAATGAGAAGGGGGTGGCAAAATACAAGCGGCCCATGGGCGGCAAGTAGGTAAATCCGGCCCTTTTCTGAATACTTGCAATTTTGACAAACGTCTGCTGATCTTTCCTCTTTAAATTTTGTAGTGAATCTCACTCGCCATTAAATCTTGGGTCTCCGAAAATATCGAGAAAAAGTATATATTTATTTGCGTTTTCAAAATTATAAATGTTATCCTGGGAAATTCGGCAACGTCCAATTGATCATACGACGTTTTTTCTTAGCACGACAGAGCAGGCTCCCGAGAACTTGTATTTTTTTGTCTCTCGTCTGGCAGTCTGAGATCCTCACAGGAGCGAGCGGGCTCCTGCCGCAGTGAGGCGAATCGTCGCATCCTCATCACTCGAAAAGGAAACATTTTACTCGCATTATGAAAATAAAAAGACTGTTTAGTTTTACATGAAGAAGCACGGAGCTTCGTCCGCATCGTCCGCTCAATTAATGAGATGGAGCATAAAACGGGACATTTTTATTGCATCACGGAAACTTCAACACATGACGTTGCCGCGTCCCACATGGAACTTCGTTAGCATGATGGAACTAGAATTAACTTGAGGATACCCTTGAAAAGTCTGCGAATAGAGGTGGACGGAGAGAGCTTCACCGGGATGAAACGGTTTAAATTTCAACGGAGCTAACCGAGGGTAAGACAATTTTAATTGTCATTAATTTCCCGGACGATCATTGACCTAAAAACATGGTTGAATTTCCGTCGACATGGAAACTCTCCGAAGGACGAAAGAAGGACAGGCCCGCTTGCGTCGACCGTTGGAGCAATCCTTGAAAACTGCAGTAACGAAGTTGCAGAAAACTGCAACGAAGATTGAGATCCCGGTGTTTCACTAAGAGTGCTATGCATAATGTGTAATGCGACAACGGTGAGGAGTGAAAATGAGGATTACATCATGCTTAATACTTTTTGGATTGTTATTACAACACTGAGATTCAGTTTTTCTGGAAGAGAAAGCTCAAACTTCTAACGTCAAACTTATTAATAGTATAATTGGGTGATTTCTTTTTCAAATTGAGAGAAAATATTTTGTACATTCAAATAAAAAAATGGGAAATAGAAGCGACACATTGTTGAATGAGACCAAAACGAGGAATATTTTACAATGCCTTGGGCGAACCTTTGACTTGATGAATATAGGAGAAGAGGAATTATGCAATCGAATATCGAGGGCTAACGGACAAAACAGCGTAACTGACCTTATGGCAAAAACGAGCCAGCAACTTTGCCGCATTCAACAGTAGTGACTTGGCGTGAATTGCGATATATCGATTGCTATGCCATTTAAACCTATGGAAAAGAATCGATACATAGGGTGTTCGCAGCAATTCATTTCGAGGAAATACTTCCTCCGTAACAAGAAATGAATAAATCAGTGAAACCTGCAACATTAAATAGTCAGTCCCATTTTCATGACGGTTTTATACGGATCGTACGTGGAAAAGTCTGCATCGAAGTAAATTATGTATTCACAATTATGAGCATCCATTAGGCTACATGATTTTGCAATTATATACAAGCTACACTATTTCAGGCTCACCCACAAAAGCACATAGCTGCATAAGGGTACTCATACTGCCGTGCTAAGGAAAAACGCCGTATAAATCTTCAGGCGTTGCCAAATTTTCTTTGATAAAACACTAATTTCCTGGTAAACTTATTAATATTTTTCTTCAAATCTTTCAGAGAATATTGTTCGTATTTTAATCTTAAGTTTCTGCAAATTCAAGGAAAAATATTCACATAATTTTCCTCAAAAATAAACAATTCATCAAAAGAAATTTGGCAACTCTTGAATGTTCATACGGAGTTCTCTCTTAGCGCGGCAGCATAATATTACTTGAATATATAGGGGAGAGGCGGGCAACGTGGAACGCCCATGAAAACTTATGGGGCCACGGGCAAAGTGGAATGGGCGGGTAAAGTGGAATATGGTCATTTTAAAAAATGTAATCATCCTGTGGTGCTTGAAATCGAAACTAGAGAGGGTACTTATCCATTAGAAACTGTTTTTATGCAAAAAGAAAAACATACGCAATAATAAATCACGAAAGTAACTAGCCGGCCCTCGCCAGATTTGGCCCGCGTTAGTGAGAGCTTATTCGTATTTAGAAGTATCAAATTAATAAATCCATGAATCTTACCTAATCAGTAATTGCTCTAGTTTCGATTTCAAAAACAAAATCTAACTGAATCGGCTTCTCTTTTTAATTATTAATACAATTTCAAGAGGCGGTGTCTCGAATTCCACTTTGCCCGACTGCAGTCGGGCAAAGTGGAATTCGGCCTCTTTTTTTGTATCTAATTTTCTTGGCGCTTTTTGAAGACTTTTCCGGCTTCTTTTACCTTTTTTTGATAAAAAAGCGATGAAACTTCAATTATAAATAAACAGAATGCTCTAGGTAGTCGAGACAAATTTTCTGTAGCGCGTTAAAAAAAAGTGTTCCACTCTGCCCGGCTCTCCCCTACTGACTGAGGAGGGCCTCATTACCAAATGCAATACAATATTAATGTTTCTGTCCCCCGCTTTTTTTGCCCATAAATTTTATTTGAAATTTAGTGTCAAATACATATATTTTTGGCGCGTATACGTAGTATACCGCCTTTGCGATCGTTTCGAACCTTGCTCGATACAATAACCGAGTCCCTTAGTTCCTTACCGAAAAGTGACTACCGCGAACTTCTGAGATTTTCCAAAGCGTGTAAAAAGTTTACTAATCCGTCAATAATTATGATTTAAAGTTGTTTCTCATTCTGGGGCTTTCTAGTTTATGTGTAATGAATACCAAGAGTCTACGTTACTTGGTTTTTTTTAAAAAAAAGCCTGAGAATACTCAGCGCTGATTTAAAATATGCATATATAAGCAGAAGCAAGCGAACTGATTCGAGGATGGCTGACCAGTTCGGCACTCCTTGAATGAGAATTTTACTCCTTCGTTTCGTTTAAAACGTTGCATAGACAGATGTCTACACCCGTGTTATGCTTTTCAACATTTGTTAGCACTGATCTGATAGCCTTGTAGCCGTAAGTGCAATCTGTGATGAGCCTCGAGACTCATTAGACCGTTTGCTAAACGTGGCTCATACAGGAAGCTACTTGTAATTAAAAAAATCAACCTACCCCTCTCTTCCCCGCGCGCCTGACCTCTGCGTCGGCGACAATGGCCTGCGGGAAAAAGGCGGCCGCCGCGCCGCGCGCCGAGAACCCGACCCTACTTATTACGCTTCATTAACCATTTCACCGTCACGCTAGGATTCGTCCAATTTTCAAATAAAATTGTTTCGCGTGTACTTAGCAATTATTTCCTTACTCTCCGTTAAAACACGCATTAAAAGAGGTCTCATTCATAAAAATCGGCCGAATAGAAGAGAAGTTACAGTATTCGAAATCTGAAGAAATCAACAAAACCTCGAATTCTCCAAACAAAAAATAAAATGAAGGGGAAAAAAAGAAATGTATAAATTACAATTAGATAAAATTGACCTCAGAATTTGACCAGCAATTCCATTATATAACGGAGAAAAAATTGGGAGTAATTACAAAAAATTCGCCTCTTGCAAGGGGCTTCCTTGTAAGAATTTTGACCTGAAGACAAGGGTCGAACAGCAACAGTACTCCATACAATACACAGTGTGCCTCAACGAGTTAAACATGTTTTATATATCCAAATCGAAAATTTTTTATATTTTTAACTACAGTGTCTCTTGAGTCGTTTAAGCCAAAAAAAAAAAAAAAGAATCCGTCGAGATTCGGGAACGTAAAGGCGCTTTAAAAGTATTCTGGGGCTATAATAGCTAAATCACTGGTAGTAAATCCCGTTATATCATTAAAAATAAATTGACTCCATAGTTTCATGCCTTAGTTTCTTAAATACGATTATTTTAAGCACTCAAACATTTATACCACCAGTTTTAGCCATGAAGTGATTTCCTGAGAGCCGAAAATATCACGAATTTCTCATAGAACCCTTCAAAAATGGCTTGCTTTTTGGGCAGCCGATTCGGCCATCGAACCGGGGTTTAAAGGGAAGCTGATAATAACACAAACCTGCTCTGAGAAAAATTTTGAGATAGACATGGATTCTGTTCAGCATATCGATGCATAAGCATTTTCACACGTAGTATCTAATTTTCACGTCAGGGAGTGTACATATTTTGATTTTTTCGATTTTATACAGAAAATTGATAGTTCCTCGGGATTGAAATGACTTGGAATTGTTTCTTGAAGAATAAAGGCACCCAAAATGACTATAGCATATGGACTTTTACATATGTGCACTCACGAAATTGATTCGTAAATTCAACGAGTGGGTACATCGACCTGGTATATCAAGTTTCTGCAATATTTTACGGCAAATCGGTAGATCTTCGGTATGTAGATTTCTTACTTTTAATTCATGAATGAATAAAGCATAAACATGGTTGAACTTCTTTCCATGGAAAGACGCTTAAAGTAACAAAAGCAAGACATATTTAAAGCAATTGCATTTATATCGAGTCAATTTCTTTTCAATAGTATAACGGGATTTATACTACCGGTGATTTTGGTATTTTAACCCCAAAATACCTTTAAATCGACTTTGTCTTCTAGGAGTTCGACAGAATTTTTCCTTTCTTCGCTTAAATTATTCCGCAGCACTTTTCTTCAAGAATCTGATAAGATTTTGCTTGAGGCAGATCAAAAAACTTAAATTCGTTCGAATAGCTTTCTACATTCACAATACACGGTCTCGTCAAAGTGCGTCGTTGAAGTGTTCGATCGTATAAATTCTCTTGTTGTGCTACTTGCCTATTTTGAAATCTTTGTAAATGAGAACTAAGGGGTTGATATGTCGACGGTGAAACTACCAAACCACGTATCTCGGTTTGCGACGTCGCAGACTTCCTGTCATACTTTATTTTTTAAATGAAAAACTACTTAACGTCCAGTCTTGAAAATTTCTGTGATTTTTCCTCTTCGTGCGGAGAAAATTCTGTGAAAATTTCAAGGAATGATATTGATTTGGTCTACTTCAAAAAAATAAAATGCGAGCGTATATTTTTAAACACCGCAAACGAGATACGTGGTTTGGTAGTTTCACCGTCGATGTGCGAGTTAATGACGCGCCTTATCAACACATTGTGTTGGAGTTCACTGCTTGTTTTTGATTGCAACACCAACAACTCTAATGTTCAATTTACAGATATTTAAAATTCTATCGTCAGCAAAGTGGCAACGCCTCCAGTGCTGAAAAGATCCAAGTTGGGAAATGTAGCGTTATATTTGGAAAATTCAAAAATATATTCATACGTGGATACGTTGAGACCGTGGAAAAGATTCCGTTATTTCCGTTTCGACCCCGAATGGGATCGTCGCACGGTGGATCGAGTCAATCAGAGGACATGATCATTTTGACTAAAAGTGAACATTTTGAAGCTGAATTCGTCACATTTTAAATTTTAGGGGGTGCCTCTGCAGGAAAATTTCACGAGGAAACCAGTAGGACCACTCTTAAATCTCAAAGTTTTGTATAAACGGAGTTATGAGCCATTAGAGTTTCCAAATTTTTTCCGACGTCTCCTAATGACTCGATCCACTGTGCGTCGGGTGATGGTGCACTGAAAAAAAAATCATCGGCGTTTGTACCAAGGTCCATTGGTACCTTTACCATCTCACTTTTTTTACCAATTATTGGTAATTTTATCAAGACAGACTGGTAAGCTTACCTAAAAACCGGTATTTTTACTGTTTTTTCACGTAAGAATACCACTTTTATTCGTAATCAATTCCCGGTAACTTTGCCATTTTATCTCGGTAATTCTACCACAGTCGATAAAAAATATTGGCGTTTTTACCGGGGTCCAGTAAAATTACCGAGAAAGTCAATAATTTTACCGAGATTTCTCGGTAAAATTACCAATTCCGTAAATGGTAATTTTACCAAGAAAAAACTGGGATCAAATAGAACCCTGAGTTCTTGGTAATTTTACCCTTTTCTGAGTAAATACACCGAGATTTTTTTTTCAGTGTGCGTCGGGTGATGGTGGAGCCCACTCCCGCGCCTTTCAAATTAAACCATCAGTTGAACATTTATTTGAGCGTAGCGTAACTTACGACGGGGGAATCATAATCGAAGAATTTGAAGGGTGGCGAAAACTTGCGCATCACTTTTTGCGCGAACTTGAAATTGAGAGTTCTACGTGACCGTTCGCCCTTCGGGGCGAGGGGATTTTAAAAACTTTTCTCCGTCATCCTGCCGGCTTCTTTTCCCCCGCTCAACTTTTTTGCCCCATGAATTATCATCCTTATGATAACGCGAAGATTCCCTCCGCGATTTGTTTCCGATTTGTTTGCTTCCACCTCTTTTGACCCCGGCTGATTCCTGCTGTCTGATTAATCAATTTTGCTAATAGGTTCTCATCTCTACTGGGGGAAAACCTTGCGAAATATACCCGGAATAAAATACATTCTCTCACTGCGCCGCTGTGCTCCTTTCCAAATTCGTTTTAATCTGGAAGTTTCAACTTTTTACAATTCTTGATGATTAGTAAGATTTATCTTTCGCTTACTCAGCCAATTAAGAAGAGGGAGGCAGTCGTGATTCCCTCTCTTACGCGGACGCCACGGCCATGACACCGATAAGCTTTTGCGGACTTTCAGCTCTGAGCGGGCAAGTAGTAAAGTTTGAAATCCTTCCCAGAAATTTTATGTGCAAATGTACAGGGAAAGAAGCTTGTAGCATTAAATTTTTTTCACATTCTGAAAAAGTATTTATACAGGTGTTTGAAGTGATAGGAAATGTTGGTAATTTAAAAAAAAAAACGGAAATTAGCTTATAGATTTACTACTATGATTATACTATACTTTAGTTTTAGTACTATAATTTTTGGGTAAGAGGGCGGAAACTAGTCGCACTCGCATGCAAACTAAACCCCTTGTCACAAAAATTGGCCACATTCAAAGAAATGATTCATTACATGTCGACGACATAATTCTCAAACCGCACATCTGTTCGCGGTGTTTTAACATTTTCACTCAAATTTTATTTTTTGAAAAGAAAATAAATCAACATCATTCCATGAAATTTCACAGAATTTTTCGCGCGGAGAAGAAATTACACGGAATTTGTAAAGAATTTTTGATGATTAGTTTTCCATTTAAAAAATGGAGAATGGCAGGGAGTCTACAACATCGTCGCATACCAAGATACAAGGTTTATAAGTATCACCGTCGATTTGTTTCAAATTGACGTATTTATACTAAAAGAAACTATGTGCATAGGGTGTGCATCGAACACAGTTTCTTTTAGCATAAATACGTCCAAAATGCTTCCTGACTCTGTACAACAGACGATTAAAATGGGACTAAGTTAATAAAAATTGACCAAATATAGAAGTAACGGTTTTAACGTGCCAAAAAAGACGTTAAAAAAGAATTACGGTACTGAAAAACAGTCTGTTCTCAACCTTGCATGTTACCTATCCTGTTCTACTGTTTTGAGTAACTATAATTACAAACAAATCTTTAGAACCGCACACGGATTTTTGTATGTTTTGTCTTAGGCTTTTCAAAAATATTCTCTGATTCTTTCATACAAATGTCTGAAACTATATTCTCCTGAGACTGGCCTGTTTCATCATCAATATGCAACTTCTCAACCTGTTCTTGGTTCATGCACAACCTCGAAACATTCAAAGTTTCTACATTGTCTTTTTATAAATTTATTTTCTTTCGAAATTTCTTGTTTTTTTAAACTACTGAGTATTAACGGGGGTTAGGGTTGATTTTATTAGCGATTAGCTCTGATGATGCCAGCAACAACTTTCCATCGAAAATGTAAGTTTAGGTATCTGCGAACACGTACCAACACAAGCGCCAAAAATATTCAGACTGTGTAGAGGCTTCGGTTCACCGTACTTTTGCGGTGAAAGTTTGTTGAAGGCTGATCGATAGTTGCAAACTCCGGGTCGAAATCATATTTTACGGGGGTGGCAGAGGTTGATGGAGGCAACGAAATATCCATTTCCGAGATGCATTCCAAGCCTCCCACAAAGGAAATAAACTGAGCAGGCGAACTTTCGGCGGGTGAAAAAATTAGTTCAAAGCGAACGTCCGAGCTTAAAGCTCCTTCTGCAAATAGCTTCGGGCTCCAAGTATCTGAGATTGCCACGTCTCGCAATGATGTCTTGCAAACGTTATTCGTTAAGGGTCGTTCATAAAATACGTCCCAGAGAGAAGAAAAGGTCGAGAAGAGCGTGACTCGGGGAAGAAGGAGGTGGTCAAAAAATCCGAAATTTAGCATAGCGTTCTTTAAAAACGGCCCCTATAGTAATTGAAACACAGAAAAGTAATTTAATTAGTAAAGAATTATTCCTGATGATTATTCAACACGGATTCAGGGGCCACTTCCCACCGCACTAACTTCTGAAATCATCGCTCCTCTGGCCAGGGCCGGATTTAGGGGCTGGCCACGTGGGCCGCGGCCCATGACGGCAAATTTTGCAATTTTTTCAAATGTAGGTATAAAAAAAAACGGATTCAGAAAAAAAATTGCAAACGTGAAAAGACGACAAAATGTCTCATTTCCTGAGAGTTAGAGTATATTTATCTCTAATTTGTTCGTCTTTCGGTGACACAAAAGACAGCACCTTTCATTAGTTTAGTACAGTTGAGAGAGAAACCAAATATGCAATTTGGCCTGGCGCGGCGCGGCGCAGAGAGCAATGATGACAAGGACTTGAGATGAAAAGGAGAATCCCTCGACGCGCCGGTCAGCATGAAACACGTATTTGCGCCTATAAGACTCAATGAATACTGCACGCATTACGTCAAATGTAGTGCGGTCAGCAGCGGATGGCGTGAGACGCATAGCGCCTACAAGACTCCATGAATACTGCACACATTGCGTCAAATGCAGTGCGGTCAGCAGCGGTTGGCGTGAGACGTATAGCGTCTACAAGACTGTAGGGATACTTCACGCATTGCGCCAAACAAAGTGCGGTCGGCGCGGTGGCGGAGATTAAAATTATCAAACCACGTTCGTGTTTATTCTTTGTTATTTTTTCGTTCATTTCTTATGAATGAAAGGCCTTGTCCACACGGAGATAGGTTTATGGAACTTAACTTTCGCGCAAAGTTCCGTGAACTTAAGGGTGTCAAAAAACCAAAAATTTAGAGTAACGTAATTTAGGGACGGCCCCTAACAGTAGTGTATAAGAGTTATTACGCTCCGAGGTATCTAATGTGGCTTTTAAGCACCGGAAATGAGTTTTACCATGCAATTTTGAGATGCAGAAATACCTCACGTTTACTTTCGAAAATTTAGATCATCAGTATAATACTCATGCTACCACCCAATTCCGCTTGAATTTCTCTTCTGCTTCGAAGTATTACGATCAAAATCGTGGATTTATTATAGTTTATATTTTACCATCTCTCTGCTGGCGCGTATATATGTATAGTAGAACTTCGTTTTAGCGTGATAAATAATAATCGCGTTTACTTCAAGAAGTTCTATGATGGAATCAATGTAGTTAAAGTCTAATCAATAATCCACATCAACATATCAAAAGTTTATAATCCCCAAAACTTTTGTTAACCAGTAACGCCTGTAATGAAACAATTAACTGATCATCGATCTTTCCAGATGAAATCAAGTTCATCCTCTGTACTAATGATAGAGCGCAGTGAGTCGCCACAGCAGTGGAGCGGATGCAATTGATCCCTAAACGCAATCATAACTCCAGCATCTCAATTCAACTCGAGGAACTTATGTAGAACCTGCAACGGAACACACATAGCCAAACTGTGCAAGTATGACCCCTTTGTACCTTAGCGTCGCAACGACTATAAATTCAATTTCTTATGACTCTTTTGCTCAGAAAGAGACGCTGCAGTTATAACACAAGAACGGGCGATTTCACCCGTAAAACCTACATATTACGACGCAAGTTCTATAATGCTTGGTGAATCAAGTTGATTTCCCTCAGATATCACGTGAAAAAACTTTTCCACATCAGTATTGCTTATTTTCTGGTGGCTGGCTGTTGCATTATTTTTATGGATCATTTCCCCGTAAAGTCAGAATAGAAACTGACTCTCGTTCAACTTATATTCTGTGAGTTTGTTTCACTCTACGAAAACGAAAACACACCAGACACGCCTTTGTTTTTCCTAGAATTTCAATCCTGAAAACTACATTTTTCATTCTTGGTGGAGTAAAAACACTATGTATCTAAATTAGTGGCTCGCTAGATATCCTGTCTTACATGGACCCATTCATGAACTGTACTCGGTCTCGTATACCGACCCTCAAAAACCACTGAGTCCTGAAGAAAGCTATAACGAGTCGACGCGAGCAGAGAGGACTTTGCAGACGCTGCCAGAATACCTCTGTGGCTGCATCATTTGCGCGGCTGACTCTCGTGACTCTCAGTCTCTCTTACCTTTGGATTCATAATCATTGGTGGATCTAGAAAACTGGCAACATTGTTTTTCTCCATTTATACCGAACGAATTGATGGAAATATATCGATTTTTGAAGAGGCCAGGTGCGCTCCGGTAAGAATCGATTATTTATCATACACTGAGAAAAAACTATGGTTTATAAACCTATTAGAGGTAAATATGGAACACCTATAATAGTCGTAAATAAACTAATGATTCTCGGTCTGTGAACCATACTAAGGTCTCTGTACCTAATTAAGGTACAGAGACCATAACTACGGTATATGTGCTATTATTATATGTAGAGGTACTACTATTAGTGGTGTTCCATATTTACCTCTAATAGGTTTATAAGCCATAGTTTTTTCTCAGTGTAGGTTTGAATGGAGGGAATCCGGTGTTGCCAAATTGCTGGATCCGCCTCTGTGCATAATCTACCCTACCAAACCGCACAATAAATAGTTCGCTTAGGCGGTTACCTTCATTTGACTCCTTCCGTTGCTCCGAGCGTCATCAGTACACGGAAAAAATTCAATTGCTGATTTAACAATTCAATTGCTAAAAAAAGTGACTGCAATGTGTCAATGTAAATTTTACAACAAAAAAAATGCTACTTTAACCACCCACGTGGTTGAATTAGCTTACAATAGTGGTTATTGTAGCATTTTTTTTGTTGTTAAATCTACGTTGAAACATTGCAGTCATTTATTTTAGCAATTGAATCGTTTCATCAGCAATTTAATTTTTTCCGTGTAAGTCAAAGTTTCATTCAGCTCAGACGCTACCCAATCCATGGCTAAGTTTCTTAAAACTTCATTTTTGCACTTAATGCTCTATTGAATGACACGGCAGAGTACGAGGTATCAACAGTGTATCAATGGCCAACGTATCTCAATTTAAATGTTTCAAAATGTCTGTTCCTATTTTAGTTTTTTGGAACAAGGTACAAGGAAGCAAGGAAAATTTAAACAGAATATTCTGCTAACAAGGAGTAAGAATCAAGGAACTTGCAACGTGTCGCATACGGAGATGCGTGGTTTTGTACTTGGGCCATCGATATTGTCTCCGATTTTGCCCGACTCGGCAGAGTAGGTACAAAGTATCAAAAGTGTATCAATGACCAACGTATCTCCATTGCAGTGTTTCAAAATTTCTGTTCCTATTTTAGTTTTTCGAAGAGAAACAAGGTAAAATCAAAGCTTGAAATTTTAACAGAATGTTCTGCTAACGAAGATGAAAAGTCCCTTGCACTAGAAAAAAAAAAACACATTGGATCTAGAGTCCAGACTCTTGAAAACATCGACAAGAAAAAATACTCTTGATTCAATCGGATGTTTGCTTAAATCAAGAACCAAGCCTCTTAATTTAAGCGGATTTCCTTTTGAATTAAGCAAAAGTCTAATTGAATCAAGAGTATTTTTCTTGTCAATGTTTTCAAGAGTCTGGACTCTAGATCCAATGTGTTTTTTTTCCAGTGTGACTTTTCAAGAAATTACGTTGACTAAAAGTAGAACGGAAGAATAAAGTATGACGGGCAGTCTGCAATATCGCCAACGGAAATGCGTGGTTTTGCACTTGGGTCATCGATATTGTCTCCGATTTGACCCGACTCTATCAGGGTTTTTTTTCGCAGCGAGGAAGAGGATTCAAAGGCACTAACTGGCACTCGTGCGAGGACTGAAGAGGACGGATACGGGCCGAGCGAATGTCATTTTTAAAGTAAATAAAGGGGAAGATAAGGCCGAGGCCCGACTCAAGAGGATGTGCATACGTTTAAACGACATCGCCTATGCTCGCCTTTTTTCAACTTGAAAAGCTACTCTCGGGGCTTTTCTCGTGTGCACACGAGGGAACCCGTTCGAAAAGGCAGCCATGATTAAAATCTAAGCAACGGCAAAGAGGATTCCGAGGCTTTAGATTATAAAATGTCCCCGTGAAATAATAATAATAATGAAAAAAAGAAGAAACTCCCGGAGCCCCTGCAAAGTTCTGCGACGTGATCACTGACTGGGAAAATCGTAATAAAATATAAAGAAATCCGAATAAACGAAATTGCGGGAGGGAAAAGCCTCCTTTTTCGGGGTTTAAGAGTTTCAATGGACAGATTTATCATACGTGTGATAGGGGTATCATTGCGGGTTGCTTACCCTAGTCATTCCAACCGTTTTTCTCTACGAAAACTCCTTGACTAGTCTCAAGACTATTTCTATACACAAGAGCTACAGATCCGATAGATTGTTGACAAAAATGTACAAAAGGGGTTCTCGGGTCCTAAATTAGCCCTACCACAGCAGGGTATGCAACCTTCTTTACTTTTTTTCCACGTATGATCGCATATTCTGCTTTAATTTTAGTGATGATAGTTTTAGAATAATTGATGGAACGTAAAATGGGAGTAAGTCGCTTGTCGATTGGATGGTCTGGAAGGAAATGCAGTAAAATGTATCAAATGACAGATAAAATTTTTATTTTCACAAAATTGTAACAAGAGAAAAATGGTTTTTGGGGTAGGCATGAACGAATGACTCATGTGACTCGAATTTTTTTTTTTTTTTTTTTTTTTTTTTTTTTTTTCAAATTGCAAAAAGAAATGCATTCTGTGACATATTTGTAGAGCTATTTACGAAGGAGGGGTCATCTAGTTAAAATCGAGCGAAATTACGGAGGACTGAAATAGCTCCCAGGCCGGGGTTGGCAGGACTTCGTTTATTGAAGCTGGATCGCTTTTTGCGACTGACCTCCGTCGACAAAGCCATATCTTGCAATTTTCCTCGGCGACAAGATTGTGTCAATACGCTCTATTGTTTACTTTTCAGAAAAGCAATATACAGTATACAATTTATTATTAGGTGTTACGAGGATGTGAGGCTTCGGCAGATCCAACAAATTGGCAACATTTTCTTTTCTCCATTTAAACTTATGGAAATGTATCGATTCTCGGAGGAGCCATGCAGGTGCTCCAACAAGGATCGATACATTTGCATACGTTTAAATGAAGGAAATCCGATTTTGCCAAATTGCTGGATCCACCTCTGAGTCACTGAAAAAAAATAATATTAAAGTTGCCGCCAATAAGTATTTCTTCTTACATCAAGAATATTTCTGGTTAATATAAGCTACTTTTTTGCTCAACCCGAACATTACTTTTTCTGTATCAAGAAAGAGTCAGCTTAAAGCAAGATAAAAAAATTCTTGGCGGCAAATTCAAGAATTATCATGCTTGATCCAAGCTACTTTTTTTTCGATGACGAGGGACTAAAATTCCAGGGGAGAAAGTGATTGAAAAATGCCCGGCAAATTAAAAGAAAAGTGATATTGAAGTCTGGGGAGTTAAAATGTGCGAGTACAAAATGATCAACCCTCCTTAAGTCTTTAAGATTCGATGAGGTGTATTGTAGTGAAATCTTGCTGTATTTCGTGTGACTGCAGAGACGATGCTATCATTTGCGTAGCCTAATACGCTTATAAAGCGTGACTGTACAGATGCTTTGTTGAAAGTTTGATGGAGGGGGTGGCGTTGTTTGCTTTGAATCTCCCGCCCACTAGCGTTCTCCCGGAAGGGATTTCAATTCGTGCGAGAGCAATACTTTGAATATTTTAGTAGCAAATTACCTCTAATGGTTTGTGCAGCCTAGGAGAAGGCGTCTATTTAAACCCCTGTGAGTCAAAAAGTCTTTCGCAATTGTTCCAGGGAGGCTGTCACGTTGGGCAGTAATCGAGTCAGATTTTTAGTTCTGCGATGAAAATCAAGGACAAATGTTACAGTGTTAAGAAGAAACGCCGTGTTGGCCTCCAGGAGTTACCAAATTTCCCCTAAGAAAACAGTAATTTTTGAGAAAAGTTAAAAATACTTTTCCTTGAAAATTTTACATACTTTAAATCAAATCGCTAGCGAAATTCTCAAAAAAATTGAAAGAAAAGTAACCAAAAGTTTTTTTGTTTTTGTTTTGGGATATTCGTATTTAATCAGAAGGAATATGGCAACGCCTGAAAGTTTGTATGCCGTTTTTCCTTAGCACGGCAGAATGGGTAGTTTCGCTAGTCGCGTAGTTGTGTTTTGATTTTGTGTCCTCATAGACTAGCAAAAAAGAATAAAACCTGTTCAAACGCCAGACTTCTGCGTCCAATATTAGGGGAGATATTGTCTATCCAAAAACATGGCGTATGAAATTGAAATCATCGACCAAGGTAAGGTATACTGTTGTCTCTTACACCTTGGTTTCACCTGTGTTTAACGTCAAAAAACCAGTGCAAATGTGTGAGTGTGTATCACTAACATATAAAATCAAGGTGGAAGAAATCATGGCATGTACTATCACCATGAATGACGGCATGTAGGGTGTTTTTCGACGGACGGTGTATCCGTTAATATTAGAAGTAGAAAAGGGTATGATCAGATCTTACTATTTTTTTGCTGATCTTCGAGCTTAAAAAATCAAAACATGATTCTGTACCTGAAGCAAGTGACCCCGGGCGAGAACAGCCACGCGTGAACTTCGAATAAAATAATGAAAAAAATGTGTGCTAAAAATGTGCGCAATTTTAGCCGCAAATGTAGAAATGACGTTTCCAGAGGGGTGAAAGTATAGTTTGGCAATACCGGAAGAGGGATTTTATCCACCCACGTTCAATATTCAACAGAATCCATATTTAGATGATGGAATAACTGATGCTAGTTTTTATGAAACAAAAGCAGCCAGCCCTATCGAAAGGCGTGTTACATTGGTGGATGATGGCTGATTAAAAACCACTCTTCACACCGAAGTCATACTTTATGTATTTATTGTTCACTTTTATAGCGCCTTCGTGCACTCTGCGCTGCGATATCAGACCGCTACTCGTAGCGAACTTGCTACCTACGCGATAGTTCCTCCGGCAAAGCGCATCCCCTCACTTTCTGATGAATATCGTCAATCCACGATTCGCCAGGGCGTCTTCTACAACCAATTACTCAGGATTTATGAGTCAATTATCATTATGGACATCATTAGAAAGTATTATTGGTAATTATGTGAAGTACACGGAAAAATTGTTTGCGTCGTCGGAGGCACAAGACGGGGTTTTCGTGTATATCTATTTTCATATTTCTGAAATATTTATGGTACGTAAATTTTTCGCGGAGTAAAAGTATGGTCACGTTGAACAATCTTAGCAACACCAGATGGATATACACATTTTTCCGGAATACTCCTCCAAATGCCGTAAAAAATGGGCACAGTTAATTTAATTAATTTAATTGAATTATTTGAATCACTGGAAAAAAACACATTGGATCTAGAGTCCAGACTCTTAAAAACATCGACAAAAAAAAATACTCTTGATTCAATCGGATTTTTGCTTAAATCAAAGGGAAATCCGCTCAAATTATGAGGCTTGGTTCTTGATTTAAGCTTAAATCTGATTGAATCAAGAGTATTTTTTCTTGTCAATGTTTTTAAGAGTCTGGACTCCAGATCCAATGTGTCCCCCCCCCCCCCCCCCNGTGAATTTCCGTACAGCTTTTAAACGAAGGGAAGGGAGGGGGTGTCTCTGCTTCTCACAGGGAGCAAGGTCACTACCGTAGACTTAAAATGTAACCCAGAACGCACATAGCGGCTCGCCCGATGAGACGAATGCTAGACAACTCGATTTACATATACTACCGGAAAATTCGAGAATTACTTAAGGACAATATGATTGAACGGACAATCAAACTATAAGCAATTTGCTATAGCTGAGCTGAAGCGTCAAGATTGAGGTTGCCAGATTTTTATTCTGCAAGAGACTGTCATAATAACGTTTAGCGCGCGATGTGAATCACGCAGATCATTGAGTTTTCATGAGCGGGTGGTTTGAATTCACGCATCAAGAATCGTTAAATATCTTCGTAAGGAGTTGATTTCGGTAATTTTCGTTGTGCGTATCGTGTTTTACGTGAAATTTTAGTTAAGAAACATGTATCAGAATGCTGAAATTCGTACCTCGTCTAGTGGTCCATTGAACCGCGTTAAGGAGAAAGGAACCAAGTCACATCAGCTGTTTCCGAATTTAACTGGGCTATTTCATTTTTTACAAGAGAACGTATTTGCGGATTATTTTGGAAATTTTAAGGAATTTGCTTCGTGATATGCAAAAAATTCTTTGAAATTTGCAAAAAAATGCGCACAACCGTTTTCATGTAAAGAATTAAATTGTCCAGTTAAATTAGGCAATAGTTGATGTGGCTTGATTGCTTTCCGCTTAACGCGGTCCAATTACGTATCGACGGTGAAACTCCCAAACCACGTATCTCGGTTTGCGACGTCGTCGCAGACTTCCTGTCATACTTTATTTTTTGAATAGAAAACTACTCTATGTCAATTCGTGAAAACTTCCGTGATTTTTCCTCTTTGTGCGGAGAAAAATCTGTGAAAATTGTAAGGAATGATATTTATTTGATCTCCTTCAAAAAAATAAAATGTGAGTGGAGATTTTTAAACACCGCAAACGAGATACGTGGTCTGGTAGTTTCACCGTCGGTAGGTAAGTCAGGGAGGGTAATTTGTACCAGATTACAGCAAGTTGTAGCATCTCACGTGAAGGCGCTTTTTTGACCGCCCCCACTCATAGTCAAGCTGTATGCGCGGTTGTCGTATTATATGTCTATGCTCATTGGTGGATCTATCAATGGTGTGTGTTGTTAAACTAGCGCGAGACCAGACCAGGTAAATCGATTAGTGCAGAGGTCTTTCAGAGGCACTTGGTGTCAGCCTGATGTGAATCCCCGCCGTGACGTGATATTCAGCGCATTGAATGTTTAACCAACAGCTTTGGGTGGTGCCCTGTGGTCAGGTCATCAGCGATTGGTCATTTTATACACTTGTTTGTCTACCGGTAGGTCTTCCGCCCCCCGACCGCGCGCCTCGACAAATTGATCGAGTTTTTAGCTGTTCACTAGTCCGTGCAATGCGGTTTCCAAAGCGGTGCAACAAGGTTCTAATATATCACCTCGGTGTGCACTGGCGCAGCTGAATTGTTTAAACTACGAATATTTTTTTTATTTCATACTTCTGCAAGTTCCAATTTAATGACGCAAACACACAGAGGATTTGGGATGCGGACTGCGCTGAAGAGCCAATTGATTCCCAATTAAGGGTTTCGAGGAGCTCTCCGACAAAATGACCTGCATGTAACGCTATCCAGCTTTGCATCAAGCCAAATCGTTTTGAGATTTAGGATTCGAACGACATGCGTTTAAATCTATTTTTAACATTTTATTGAGAGAATATCTTTTGCACCTGTCTCGTTCAATGGCAAAACTTTTTTGATTCATATAGAGGTAATTTTTTCGTTTGAGGCAATTTTATTACCCTCTTGCATAGACATTTTCTGATGGTTCGCAAAAATTTATTTCTGCAATGGTACTGAGTAATCCTTTGTTGACCATATATACACACTCCAAATTCATCGTGCGAAACTTTAGACATTTCCTCATTTTAATTTTTTATTTTTTTGACACGTGTATAAAATTTCGCACACAGATCTTTAGGGTGGCTCTAAAGGAAAATATGTATATGCACAAAAAAATACTTAAAAATGGGATCAATTCAATAGTCACTGAATAGCAGATACTTTTTACCAAGAGACCACTTGAATAATAAATTAAATTAATATTTAAAATGCAGTATACGATTTGGCATTGATAAAAACGCAGATTTACAAGGAAAATATGTATATGCACAGAAAAATACTTAAAAATGGGATCAATTCAATAGTCACTGAATAGCAGATACTTTTTACCAAGAGATCACTTGAATAATAAATTAAATTAATATTTAAAATGCAGTATACGATTTGGCATTGATAAAAACGCAGATTTACAAGGTGAAAAATAAGTTTCCCTCATATCTGAACGAAGAAAGGAAATAAAAACGCTTTTCGACGGTTGTACCAAAAAATTGTAAAATAATTAGGAGTGAACTTAATATCTCGAAACTTGCGACTTATCAGAGGCCTTTGAAATCGGGTAAGATGCATCTCAGAAGTAAAGATATAAATAAGGCGAGGTTCCTAATACTAAGTTAGAGGGTAGTAAAACAGAAAAATTATAAGTAAGAGGAAACTCACAACGTCTCAAAATGAGGTCTATGTTCTTAAAGAATATCTAGTGCTTGTGAACCGAACCGGTTCACAAGCACTGGTTTTTTCGGTTCAACCGGGAGAATTTATAATTTTTCGGAAGGGACGTTGATACCATGCCTCGTGCTTCATCAATGATATCATTTAAAATAATTGCAAGTGCGGGGCATGCTCAGGTTGTGAATCAAGAATAATAAACAGTATAAGAAAACAAGAAGAGGTAAAGAAAAATTAAGTAAAATTATTGAAAGGATGATGTGAGGAGAAAACCGCAGATTTTTCGCTGAGCTCATAAAATCAACCCAAAGAGCGAGAATAAGAAAAAAATAGAGACACAGGCACTTATATAGGCACACTTACTCACAAGCGGGTGAAAACTGACGGAAAAAATGATGAAAGAGCAACGCCATCGTTAAAGTTCGAACCTGGCTGAAACATTTTTCATCTTTATTATAGAATATTAAAAGACGCCTTTGGAGTCAGTTTTCACCGACACTCGCTCATAATACGGGCTGAATTTACTCTTTTTGACGGTTTTTAATATGCGTTGACAGGTAACCCAGTTTGCCGTCTTAATTTGATGCGTTCGGAGAGGTATATCCTCTAAACGAGGATGGTTGAGATTGAAACGAAGTACGCGATACTGTTGTTGAAGTCCCCAACCTATCTCTGCCACTGCACTATTACACACTTTGCCTAAAGTTATGCTGTCGCCGTAGTCAATTTATTCTATGCCTTTGTGAATGTTTTGACCTTTGGCGTGGCCTACCACCTATTTTTGTGGTAATTTTAATGTTTTAAAATTCGTGAATTTTGTTGGTGCAATGAAATATCCTAATGAAGCGGATGGCCCAATAGAGCAAAAGGTAACACAAAGAAGATTACAAAAAAGGTACAAGAAGTTAGGTCAAAAGAAAAAAAATAGAGATGATTGAAGAAATACGAAATTACATTTCTAAGAGTGATCAGGAATTAGGTGAACGAGAGGCAAGAATATTCACATGTAGGCAACATAGTGCTAAACATTTTACCCTGCACTGTCTATTGATCAATTCCATCACAAACAGGTCAAAATCACGTCAAAATGTTACAATACAAGCCACCCTATTCAAAATCGTGCATAAAAAAGTAAGTATCGAATCAATCATTCCCACTTTAACTCTTAAAACAAAATGTACATGTTATCGTGTTTTTAAATCAACATAAAAAGGAAATTGGGCGCCATTCGTGAGAGAGTAACTTTTAGACAAATGATTTGATACCTTAAATTTTGAATGACGAACATGATATTTAGCTTTAATATTTTATACCCCGTATATCGTTTACTGGCTAATTCACCGACCTGAAATATTAACCTGACGCGATCATATTAACTGAAAATACAGTTCATCCCGTCAGGTATGGATAGACGGATAGAACATTGTGGCTCCTGTTATAATGCTACATGGCGCATCTCGTTTCGCAGTTATTTTACGAGTTTAAGTTATCTCCCTTAAATCGTTATAGATGCATGGTTTTTCGATATCTTTAAAAAAGACAACGAACAGAGCGTGCAAATAAACCACAATATTGTCGTTCAATATGGAAAAAAGAATAAGCACAATGCCGTTAAAGCAAAGTAAAAGGGAAAAATAATCTTCATAAAGGAAAAATCTATAAGTTCAAAATTATCATCAGGAAGGAAATAGAATAATTTTTCCGGCTCAGAAGCGCGTCATGTTTAGGGGCGTCCTTTAACAGCGCCTTCGAAGTTCAGAGCGATAACTATTTCGCCTCGGACGTCGAGGGGTTGCATATCCGTTTTGTAAAGGCGATTTTATAGACGCACCGAAGGCAAATAGGTCGACGGTGACGGTGAAAAAACTATGTACCTTAATTCCGATTGTTTAAAACTTCCATCCTTGCTTTCAAGAGGGCAGAAAGTTCTTCGCCTTTACATTTTTGGGAACAGCCCTCGCTGCGTATTATTTGAGGTTGTTTTTACATTGCTGTCCACATAAAATTCGCGCACTTCAGTGTTTCCTTCGCATAAAAAAAAAAACGCGCACTTAGCTATCATCTTTGGAAGAAGCAACGCGCTTAGCAGGTTTGTAACGTCCTGATAACGTCTGACCTCACTTTAAGGCCCCAACATATTGTTTTACCCGTTTTCAGGTGCCTTCACATTAGCTCCGCGATCGATCTGTGGTCCGCCGATCGAGAACTTTCAGCACTCCTGCTTTTTCGATGCCTCCACAATAGAAATGCCTCAATTTTAATAATAATATACGAGAGGAAAAATTAGACAAATTATCACGCTAAAAAACGGTCAGTAACCTTTGACATAAGATGAGATGGTTCACAGCTTTGAAAACCTTCTGTCTCATCTGTATTATTACCGATGATGAAACTTCTGATTCTTTCAATAATTTTAATGAGGAGGTAGGGACACTTAATATGAAATCAATCAAAATGAATTCCCTCCACTTTCTGATCTCCATACCATCCTTTCTAAGTATTTTCAAGAAATCCTTCTTCTTCAAACGAATTAATCTCCAAATTTAATTAAATGTATTCTTTCCTTGTCCTAACTTTTAATTTTGTACTGCCTCTTTGTGACCCCTACTTTTTAAATTTTTAAATTCTGTACAACACAATTTCAATCTCTCCTCTAAGGTGTTAATGGCTCAATTGTTGAAAGCACCAAATAAACGTTTCTACCAACCAACCAACCAACACATTATTGGCGTCTGTCACCCGCACATATCGAACCTTTGGTGAAAATCCGGATTATTTGTTAAGGCAAAGCAGTGGATGGCCTTTGGCACAAGTGCGAGGTTTCATCACTCCTACTTGTATTTTCGAATCACCCTGACTGGGAAATCGTCCTTCCTTCAAATGAAATTAGAAATGCCATGTTTTTGGCCGGTTTGTTTTCGTTGGAATCCGCGAGGAATGCATTTTCATCAACGGCCAGACGTTTGTAGCCGATTCTGAGCCCCTCGGCTCAAGGTTGGGAGGTTGGCCAGGGGCCAAACACGGGTGTTTGTTCGATGTTTACATCGAGCCCCAGGGACTCCCTGCGCCTTCAACAATGTCGTCAGCGAATGCTCCATCCAAATGAGTATATGTCACAGGCAAATAGTAAAATCAGGCATTTTGTCAAACGGCTAGGCAAACAGTTAAATATTCGAACTTAGATTGAAATTCTGATTCTTTCCCTGATTTCAGACAAAATATTCGTTGCTCCTGCAAGAAAAAATTCTGAGTAAAATTTTGCACCACACAATAGTACTTTAAACGATTTTTAGCTCCTGAACAGACACTGATCTTGAAATTTTCAGCAAATCATAAAATACAGAATTTTCGGAATGTCAACATTTAAAAATACGAGAAGCAATTGAAGAGGAAGAGACAAAAAATGCTCGTAGGTTTGATGAGTTATTTTTCGAGAAATAGTGAAAAATCGTGAGCTCTTCCCCATAAATTTACAAAATTTTGTAGAACGTCAAAATTTGAATATCTGCCTAGGCATTTGACAAAATGCCTGATTTCACTATTTGCCTGCGACATATATATACCCCAGTGGCGTGGCGCGCCTTGTGATATATCGATTGATCTGCCATTTAAACCTACGGAAAAGGATCGATGGACAGGGTATTCCCGACGAACACCTTAAGAATCGATTCTTTACCACAGCTTGAAATGAGGAGACATCGATAGTCAATCATTCACGTCTCGCCACTAATATCTGTGCAAATCGAACACGAATTTGTTCGAGCGATTGACTCATGACAATGTTTGAGTTGTTTTTCATTGTGGGTTTTTGTTTGGTTCATGGACCCTAAAATTATAGGTGGCGGGGCACATGCGTGGAGCTTCGTGGAGTATATCTCTTCCACCGTTTTCAATATCTTATACTAGGGCCCACGAACGATGATCCCTGAGCCGCGGGTATTTCTTGCAAACACTGGCAACAGCGACACCCCGGCCCGAACCGAGTCTCGAGTTCGGGGACAATGCCGAGCCGAGCCACAATCGAACCCTAATAATTACTTACGCGTAATTTACAATTTTACCCTCCCGCTAGAAAAAACCAAAATTAGTTGAAAGTTATGTAACATTTTTTTAGCAAGTGTTTCGTTACTCTCCTTTAAAACACGAGTAAAAAGAGGCCTTGTTTATAAAAATCGGTCAAATAGCAGCAAAGTTACAGTTCGAGATACGATGTTATAAATAAAAATTGGACTTCGCTTCAAAAAGGAAAAAGAAGGAAAAAATGAAAATTATATAAAGCAATTATATATGATTTAGCTCAGAATTTTACGAGCAATCCAACCATGTAATGGACGAAGAGATTGGGGCAAAATTACAAGAAATTGATCTTTTACGAAAGGGCTTCCTATGAAGAATTTTGACCTGAAGATAGGGGTAGAATAGCAGCAGTTCGCATACAATAGCTTTTCGCGTTCACAATACCCGGTCTCATCGATGTGCGTGCTCGACCCTGCAGCGTTGTCATTTACATGGTCCGTGTGTTTATTCGCCCGATTTTTCAGGGATCATCGTTCGTGGGCCCTAGTATAGTTCGAGCAGAGGTTTCCTCCAGCTTAAAAGATGGATTAAAGAGAATTGACACAAAAAGGATTTAGTGATCACGCAAATCGATATTTGGCCTTCAATTTTTCAGGTACCCCAAGCTCATCTCTGCTCAAGCAAAGCTCTCCTCAAACAGCGTATCTTCTTAAGGGAAAATTGTGCTCCAGTGAGCATTTTTCCCTATATAGAGACATCCATTTTTCTAGATTTTTAACATGGGTGTAGCTGNNNNGGGGGGGGGGGCCTCCCCCCCCCCCAGAAAAACGGGATCCTCCATTCCCCCCCCCTCTCATCACTATGAGAGGTGGTCCCATGCCCCCCCCCAGAGAAATTTCCTAGCTACGCCCCTGATTTTTAACGATCGTTGGCTACATCTCCAACCATTTTTATCAATCAGTTTGTGACAAAAATTTGTGTTGGTTTGTGTTTCACCTCCTGTATCAACCAAAAGTAACACAAGATCACGAATATTTTTGTCAGTATACGGGAAAACGGTGAAGGAGGTTTTTCCCTGGGACGGCAGCGTTAATCTCTTCTCGTTTTTCAGGTGTATCTTCCTACGGGTTGGAGCCCGGAGCTCCTTTGTTCTTTTTCTAGACGAGCGCTCCTCCCGCACCCGGGCTGCGCCTAGACGCGACCTTGCTCCGAATGCGTCGCGGCGCGCCGCCGGTCGGCTCCAGCTCACCACCATGACCGCCCTCTCTCCCTCATCCCTCCTCCCCCGCCCCCCGCCATACCCCTCGTCCTTATGCAGGAGCGTCTCTCATTACGAATGAAAAACACTCCTCAGGCTTTGAGCTTTGATCCGAGTGCTTGCGATAGACCTGAAAAGCTCATCGCTGCACTGCTCCTGCCACCGCGACCTTCGAGCTTCTGCAGCGAATTCCTTCGCGTGCATGCTCTTTCCTAGCGCATCACGGTGGTGCAGATGTGACAGCGCGTAAACAGTAAGAAAAAATAATCGAAATTGTGCGTTATGGCAGGGGTAAAACACGAGGTAACAGAAGCTGTCCTGGATGGGCGGCCTGCCCGCTCGAAATGGCCCTTGTGCGTAAAGAATAATGAGAAAGTAAGTCATCTAATTATATGATCGGTTTTAAAAAAAGTTTTCAAAAAGGATTAATTTACACAAAAAAATAGGATTTTTACGGTGCATTTGATATCTGTCCACATCGCTTGTGGAGGTTCAGCACTGTGTTAGGAGCACAGCGTGAAGTATTTCTGCACTCTTGAAGGCACTATGGCACTAAGGCACATGCGTTCCATGACGACCGGCGACCGCACTGTGTTTGGCGCAATGCATGAAGTATTCCTACACTCTTGTAGGCGCTAAAATGCTTTCCGCGCCGACCAGCGACTGCGGTGCGTTAGGTGCTATGCGTGAAGTATTCCTGTAGTCTTGTAGGCGCTAACCCAAGTGGCAATGATCGTGATAAATGGCGATTTTATCAGCTGGTTGCAATTGCATATCGGTGGCAATTTATTGCGATATTATCGGATCAAAAATTGCGATAAATGGCGATGAAATAGATATACATCGCAATTTTTGGTTCTATAAAATCGCGATCAATTTCCGGTGGTAAAATAAAGATTGAATCGCCATTTATCGAGATTTTTATTTCGGTAATATCACGATAAATTGCTCGGCGATAAAATCGCGATTTTATTGCGATCAGATGTTGATGATCCTAATCGCGATATATTGCGAATCGCAATGTGTTGAAAAGTGCTTGTGATACGTTTTGCGCCGACGAAAATGTTTTTGCCGCACTATGTCTCGCGAGATTAGAAACGACGGTACAGAATCGGATTTGAAAGAAACCGCAAAAACAGAGATGAGATAATGGAACCATAACTCCTCCTAGACAAAAATGCGCGCGCAGCCGAAAACACCCCCGACCGGACGGACGTGACATTTACAAAAAACCTGATTTTAACCAATTTTTAAATGCAAAAATCTTCGATAGTCGCAACCGTTCTTTTGCAGGATTTAAATTGGGTGTCTACAGAATAAGAACATGTTAACCACCCAGAGGAATATCCCTGGTTAGTTCGAGAGAAGTTTGTCGAAAGTCGACGACTTAATTACAGTGTAGTTCTAAGGAGACAGGTCCTGTTCGATCGAATTAACCTCCTTTTTCAAGCCCTTATTGAAACGCGCTTTTGGAGGAAAATAAAAAGAAAATTCACCCTCATGTCAGAAGAATTTTCCTAATCGAGAATATCATAATAAAATTTGGAAAACTTGAGAGTCTAATTTCGATCGCATGGGATTCCACACTGTGCACTGGTCGGTACGGAAGGCAGATTTTAGTGCCTACAAGACTGCAGGAATACTTCACGCATTGCGCGTTCACCACAGTGCGCGCTTTAATCGTAGAAAATTCGTGCTATCTCGGTGCTGGAACCTGCCACAGTCTACATCATTTTCGACCCGAGCCTGCAATCTTCGATCTGAAGCGTCTGAAAATTTCAATGATTGAAGTGCATAACTTCATTTATTGCTTCTCACATTTTTAGATGTTGAAATTCCAAAAATTCTGTATTTTATGACATGCTGAAAATTTGAAGACCAGTGTCTGCTCAGGAGCTAAAAACCGTTTAAAAGACTGTTGTTTGGAGCAAATCTTTACTGAGAGTTGCTTGTAGGAGCAATGAACTATTTTATTTGCAATTAGGAACAAGTTGGATTTTGCAATCGCTAGCGATAGCAATATTCGTCATGGGAACGTTAGCTTCTGGGATATGAAAATGTTAAGGTACAGTTCGTTTGTAGTATCTTCTGAATTGAAGGGGCTATGTAATTTTGTGTTGACATCTCTTTTTTAACATTTTTAATTATTTTCTTTGCATACAAGAAAGCTGTTATGTACCAATTATTTATTTTCGTTGGATTATATATGGTTTTCGGAAGTTAACGCATTTAAGTTTCAGGTTCGCTTTTTCGGCGTAAAGTGTACATAAGGTGTCCCAAAAGCACCGGGACTTGTTCTGTAACTTCGAAAGTAAGATAGATACAGACATGATCTTGATTTCATTTTAAAGATCAACTTAATACCTATCGATTAAAACCAAGATCAGCTCAATCGGATAAAAATTGACCGAGTTATGGCAATTTGAAATCAGCGAGGAAAGTTTACGCCTACGGTTTTTCAGGAAGATTCTTCATCGCCGTAAATCGAAAAGTCGGCCGATAAAGTGATGCTTATTGTGTTTTTTTATTTTCGAGGTGTCATTTATCAACATTTTGTACCATCAAACACAACAGTTGACAGTGCGTATTATTGCAAAGTACTAAAGGAGTTGAGAATGCACATTTCCCGGAAACGGTCGGACTTGAAAGCTTCGTGGATACTCCATCAAGACAATGCGCGGCCTCACACATCGAGCTTAACACGTGAATTTATAAGTAAAAATGGAGTTGAAATAATCCCTCATCCCCCTTATAGCCCTGACTTGGCTCCATGTGATTTTTGGATGTTTCCTACGCTTAAAAAGGAGCTTCGCGGACGAAGATTCGTATCGAAGACCGAAATCCAGAATGCAATTCAAAACTTCTTCAACTCCATCCCAGAGGAAGAATTCAGGAAAACAATGTTGGATAAGTGGCAAGAGCGCATGAAAAAGTGCATCCGGTTTGATGGACGGTACTTTGAAAAGCGAAAGGAAGTTATGGAAGATTCGGAGGAAAGTGGATACGAATATTAACTTTTTGAATCCTGGTAAGCGAAAAATCTTCCTAAAAACCGTAGGGGTAAACTTTCCTCACTAATTTCAAATTGTCATAACTCGGTCAATTTTTATTCGATTGAGCTGATCTTGGTTTTAATCGATAGGTATTGAGTTGATCTTTAAAATGAGACCAAAATCATGTCTGCATCTATCTTACTTTTGAAGTTACAGAACCAGTCCCGGTACTTTTGGGACACCCTACGTATGATATTTTTACTCTACACATATGCCCAAATACGCATCATAAGGGACCTATGTGCTTCCTAAGTTGCCAAGTATTAATTATTGTTAGATTATTGGTCTAAAACATTCAATACAACCAGTAAAAATTAGCTGTCCCCTACGAGATTCGAACCCCCGCTCGCACCAAAAGTGACGCTCTCCCAGGGTCAGAACAGTGGCTTAGCTAACTGAGCTATCTCGCCGGTCGGATGTCGATGGAGAAAATGAGAACAGTTAAGTGATCTCGGACGCTGAGCGGGGCTTCACAAAAGACGTCCTTGAGATTTCAACGGTTCGGCCACTGGCGTGATAAGAGACAAATGGATCAAGCGCATTACTCTGTGAGACATTGTTTACCTATGCGGTCATGTGTCACAAGGTTCATCTCAGTATGCATATGCGATCGCGGCAGTAAGCTGAGGCAATATTTCTGTATTCATGGATTAAATCCATCAATCGAGTTCTGATTTTGGCTCATATATCCGTAACGGGTCCTCCAGAGCAATTTTCCACCTTGTACGATGGTTATTATTTCTTTACATCTATGTTTAAAATTTGAGGTGGGATAATGGCGGCTTCTCAAGAGCAACGAGGTAGGCGATCTTTTGCACCAACGAACAGAAAACTGATGGCGAAAAATAGCCAATGAAAACCTCCCAAAAAAAAGAATTTGCCTAAAAACGGAACTTCGTGGTTCTGCGCAGATTTACCAGTCAGACACGACATCTCAAGGTGGAAAAAAATTCGCTGAAAGCGAATTTTAGAAATCAACACAACTTGACGTAGAGACATGATTGGCTAAAAAATACAACGGTTTTTGATACATCGGAAAATCAACCAAAAATCGGAGACTGGGCGAAACGCTCAAGGTCGCAGAGGTATAGGGAATCCCATAGCGAAAGCAACGGAACGATTCTAATATCATGGGGAACTCCGTTCCCATGACAAAAGAATCAGAATTTCAATCTAAGTTAGAATATTTGACTATTTGCCAAGGCATTTGAGAAAATGCTTTATTTCACTATTTGCCTGCGGCAGATACATTTCCATGCACTGTTAAAAATCCCGGCACGAAATTTATGCTTACTTAGTTGCTATTTTGACCACCTGTTACTCTGAGTGCATGGATCCGGCGCGAATTTCGCGCTCTGGCCGGAGTGAAAACCTGACAGGCATATGTAAAACGGAACCGCCACACCATGGGTTTGAACTCGGGTCGTTCGTAGCGGAGTTGGACGAATGCTTTACCACTTTGCCATTCGATTTTCATATCACAATCCTCTAAATTCACCCTTCTTGAGGGAGCTCAACTAATTTGTCCGTTATTAGTGATATTCACGCCCTAATCTATTCACTCACAGTGCGGCGCGAAATTCGCGCTGGATTTTTTTTTTTCACGTCGGTCATTTACTCAGAGTAAATCATTGGTTTTTAACAGTGTAGGTTTACATGGAGACAGGGTGGCATGAAACGTAAGAAAGAAATGAAAGATTGGAAACAGTGAAATATTTCATGAAATTTCACGAGGCTTTGAAATATTTCATATTTTTCAGGGGCTAGAATATGCAACCCGCAATCAAATACACAAAAATAGACGAAAGTGACAATCGTTACATTTCACGAAACATGAAAAGAAGCCGGTATTTTTCAATATCTTCCGTAAATTTCTGAAATTTCATGAAATATTTCATGATAAATTTCAAGATTTTGTTTTTCACGAAATTTTGTCATCCTGCATGGAGAAAAACAATTTTGACGATTTGCTGGATCCGTCAATGGTGGGATCGGAATTTTTCGCGGGGAATAATGAGTGTTCGGGCTTTGAGGTACTCTAGATTCTAGGTAAGACATGGTAGGTGAGAACGGGTGCTGGTATTGTTCACACGAGCACACCGCGAGCAAGGGCCGGGGCCACGGTGTGGATGGCAGAAACAGATGGCGCAAGTGCGTGTCGGTGTGGCGCGCGCGGGGGCCCCGGCCCGGTCGCTCCGAACGCCACTGGCGCGAACACAAGTGTTCAGACTCCGGCTCCGTTTCAGCTTCAGTTTCGCGCCATCTCGGCCACCGGCACCCGCAACCCTCGCCGCCGCCGCCGACTCACCACGCGTCGCGACGCCACCACTCGTCTCCGCGTGCGTACGCGAAAAAAAAAACGCACGATTGTAAAACGTTACCGCGCTCGGACTACCGCTCGCTCGAAATTCATCGCTTGTAAAAACGAATGGTGATGTGAATGAATCCGTATCGGTTCTCGCCCACGAAAAAGTAATTGCTCCTTTCAGACGGAATATTTAAAATCGTCGAAATTCCCACCCTTTTTAGAAAAAATATGTTTTTTTCTTATGCATCTCTTTCCCCTCGATAGTTTACTGTGCTATTTCAAGTAAAATTATAATTATTTTCCTTAAGAGTTATATTAATGGTGTCCGTATTGGTTCTCGCCCATGAAAAAGTAATTGCTCCTTTCAGACTGAGTATTTAGCCAAAGTCGTCAAAATTCCCGCCCTTTGTAGATAAATTTGTAGATAAATAACACATAAAAATATGTTTTTCTTCTAGTTCTTCTCTTTTCCCCCAATAATTTATTGTGCTATTTCAAGTAAAATTATAATTATTTTCCTTAAGAGTTACATTAATGGTGTCCGTATTGGTTCTCGCCTATGAAAAAGTAATTGCTCCTTTCAGACGGAGTATTTAGCCGAAGTCGTCAAAATTCCCGCCCTTTGTAGATAAATATGTTTTTCTTCTTGTTCTTCTCTTTTCCCCCAATAATTTATTGTGCTATTCCAATTAAAATTATAAAAATTTTCTCTAAGAGTTGCATTAATGGTGAATATACAAACAACAGAGAAGTTTGCCTGTGAAAACAAATGGTGATGCGCATGAATCCGTCTTGGTTCTCGCCCATGAAAGAGTAATTGCTCCTTTGAGACGGAATATTTAGCCAATATCGTCGAAATTCCCAACCTTCGAGGATACTTTTTTTCTTTCCAATACTTTATTGTGCTGTTCCAAATACAAGTATACACCTTTTACCTCAGAGTTAAGTTAATGGTGAATACACAAACAACAGAGAAATTTGTTTGTAATTTTCTGATGAAGTAAAGTGAGACTATATTGCCGTCCTTTGCAGGAATAACAATTTTTTGAACGGTATTGTTTAAACATTGAAAGAATAGTATTGAATGGTAGAATAAATAAAGTATATCATACTTGAAATTTCGGAAAAAAATTAGCGCCGGGAGTATTTTTGTTTTTAAAAAAAACTTACAAAATACTGAAATTGGTAAATTTATTGCTATTGCAGTCTGCTGACTTGTTTTTGGAAATGGCACTGACAACTGAATCAATACTACCTTGACGGATGAATTTAGTACTGGCATTATGTTAAAGCAATATCAAATTGATTTTGCGAAAATTTAATCTGACATTGTCTAAATACTTTAGTCTTGTATTGGTGGCTTCGGAAGGGCATGAGGATCAGTGAAATGAAAGAAATATGACCAGATTTCCATTCAGTTTTATTGACAAGGGCGATGGAACTTCTGGAAAAATCGGATGCATCTATAGGGCTAAGGCATAGTTTTAAGCGTCGCACGAAATCTGAGCATTTATTCTCTACTTGAAAATATACTCGTATAGTTTCTATCATTTCATTAGGCGTGCGTTATTTTATGTCCCTGCGTGCATTTAAGTTTTTCTTTCGGAAAAGTCTACTCGCGTGAAAAACACCCATCTCAACTTAGCCATAAATTACGCGGAATTGTGTCGCCAGAGTGTTTTTTAAAGTGTCATGTCGTAAATTATTCTTATCCTTGCCCGCAAAAGGACTCAAAAATTTGAAGATTTCAGAGAATCAAATTTTCGAAGGTAATTGTAACCTTTTAAAAGACAAAATAAAATTGAATTATTAACTTTGACTTCAGCAGTAGTTACAGTGCGGAAGAAATGCCACGAAAAGTTCGCGTTTAACTTGGAAGAAAGTGTTTTAAAGAGTATGATGATAGTGGTAAATTGATTTCTTATTGACCGTTTGTGGCAAATCCGAGGCGAAAAACGGAAATTTACTTAATTTGCTGATCATATTAAAAATATCGGATTTCTCTCGAAAAGAGACTTAAGCTTTTATGATCGATGACAAACTGATATCCACGAAAAATAAAAGGTGGGAAAGGAAGTCAGAAACGTGCGTAGTCAAAACTTCCGTTTGCATCATCTCTCGTGTTGTATTTTGTGCAAGCAGTGATCTTTCTGGTGAAACAACGACTGGAGTGGATTATAAAACAAACTTGAATAAAGAATATATCACTTCTTCTGATTTTAAATCTTACGGGAAAGAATAAAAAGATTGTTTGAGTTTCAAAATTTTCGAGTGAACTTGTGAAATTGTGTTTGAGTCAACGCGTAGCACGTAGTGCGATTAATATAAATTCAAGAAATGGTGTGATCTGATTTTTGGTGAATATTATGCAGTTGAATTTTGTTCCAAGAAATGTCACAGGCTGATCGACTCCAGAACGGTAAGAATTACACTGCCTCATCATCTTCACACATCGACGGCGAAATCCCAAACCACGTATTTCGTTTGTGGTGTTTTTAAATCTTGCTCCCACTTTGATTTTTGTAAAGGGAGAATGACTTAAAATCATTGCTTGGCTTTATTTTCACACGAAATTCTCTACACGGAGAGGAAAATTCACTGAAAGTACCAAGAGTCAGGAAGTCTGCGAAGTAGCAAACCGAGCTATGTGGTTTGGGAGTTTCATCGTCGAAATATTTCTAGTGTTCTACATAAATATTTGTAAAATTTACTTCGTTAACAGAAAATTTACATGGATTAGACAAAACTCACGAAACCAAATCCTTCTTAATAAAGTCAATGTCACGATTGGATAATGGATAATCATGGACGGGGCAAAATTTTTTGTCATTATTCATTTCAAAATCTACTTGGCGAGAATTTTTCATCCCTGCGATTTCTTACTTTAGATTCACTTCACTAATTTTACGCGCACGCATTTTATGTTATAGGTATTATAATATGTACGTTTATCGGGAGAAATTTAAAAAAAAAAAAATCGCATGAACAAAATAGTACGCAGACGAATTTAAGTTGTTAAAGTCGATTAAAAATGGTCAACTTTGGAATCATTCGGAGCTGAAGTCATGCTCATTAAAAAAATTATACAATTTTAAGCGTCCCGCTCATCTTCATAAAAGACACCCGTTGAACAAAACGGGTGGTAACGTGTATCAGGTATCAGTTCATATAAAAATCCGAGCAAAATAATCCTGTCACATATATCCAGCCCCAATTTGTTTACACTGGATATTACACTGGAAAAAAAAAAAAAAAAAAAAAAAAAAAAAAAAAAAAAAACACATTGGATCTGGAGTCCAGACTCTTGAAAACATTGACAAGAAAAAATACTCTTAATTCAATCAGATTTTTGCTTAAATCAAAAGGAAATCCACTCAAATTAAGAGGCTTGGTTCTTGATTTAAGGTTAAATCTGATTAAATCAAGAGTATTATTTCTTGTCGATGTTTTAAAGAGTCTGGACTCTAGATACAATGTGTGTTTTTCCAGTGTATGATTAAAAATATAACGCATGAGGTTTTGAACGATTCTCGTAAGTATTTTCTCGTAAGGAACTCACGACCGCCGACAAAGTATGCCCATGTAATGTATCAGGAGATAGACGGCAAATCTATATTCAGAACAAGAACCGACTTGGAGAACTTAAAATGACACAGCACCTTCCTGAATAAGGAGATTTCATCCATGATCTACCGTTTTTCTATATCAAAGCCACGTTCGACGCGATTGCATTCTATTCACCCTTTCACCCGTGAGCCGGAAATCCAAGCACCGGAAACCAATATTGGTTTCACGTGCTCGCGGCGCGGAAATTAGCATGAGGAGCACGATCATATTAGGGTTGGGATTTACATTGTGTCTGAATGCACGAATTTCATTTTTGCCTTCCAAACATTGCTTTAGGATGATAGAAAGCCAATAAAGTGGCCTCTCCGCAAGGTTAGAGTTAAAATGCACTTGGTGCAAGGATTTATTTTGCTTATTTGATATTTCTTAGAGCGTATAATTTGAATATCCAGAGTGTCTACTGAAACAGGCTGGTCAATAATAAGTACTTTTACAGTACTTCATCGGTACATTCTCAAAAATTCAGTACCTTCCTGACAGAAAAATTCCTTACTTTTTCAGTACTTCTATTTGACGAAATTCGAAAAATTTAAAAATTTGAAATTGCGCCAAAAATTAAATAAATTCCGGACCTTTTTGCGGAATATCCGCACTTTTTCAGTGTTTCCGAACCGCCCTTAAGAAATCAGTACTATTTTCGGTCTTTCCGGAAATCCCGGACTTGTAGACACCCTGATATCACGATTGAAAACCAACCTAAATTTCAATTGATTTCTTCTTTAAATAAGATTCACAAATGGACTACTGGACAGAGTTAGCATTGAAGTACCACAAGATATGGTCCCTTACAAATATCTCAATCAGAACTCCTTAAAAATATATTTCAATAAACGAATTCAACATAAAGCCTGTACTTGGGAAATTCGAGGTTGTATTTTACATTGGAGCAATTCAAACCTCCCCCGCCGATGAAATTGTTTCTGTTCTTGTGTAACTTTTGGTCAAGATAGGAAGTCAAACACGAACCAACACAAATTTGGGTTGATTTTGGTGCAGTTTCCGGAGAATTTAGCGCAGATTACAATAGAGGGACTGGGAAAATGCATTCCTCCGATTGCGATGTTGGTATTCACCACTCGATTTTTATTAAATTTCTTCAAGAAAAGCAGCTGGCATTTTCTGTTGAAATTTTCAACCGAAGGCTATGGTTTTTTTGTGTTTTACTTCCCGTGTTAACCAAACTTTTGGGTTGAGTTTCTCTTTGTGCGCTTACTAAAAATGAAAAAATCAAAGTCGGTAGGTCGAATTGGATCCGAAAATTATTTTCATACGTTTTGCAGATAATCATTGTTTATTTTAACCACCTTCGACTTATCTTTTAATTCACTGTACTTGCTATTATTTTTCGACAAATTAAGCGCAAAAAACCATTTTGAAATTGTTAAAAAGACTGAAATTGGTTAAAGGTCGGATTTGCTACAGGTAGGAATTACTTTTACCTCCTGCGAGCGTCTGTTTGAACTTGCAAAAACCGCAAGAATTGAAACGTCTAACATATAAGTTGCCATTTGAAATTATAGATGTTCTACAGTTTCCTACATGAACTTTAAGAGAGAAACAAACGATTAGAAATTAAATTTCATAAACTTTCTAGGCGTCCATTTTAATGCAGGATACGCAGGGATCAGCTCATTGCTACTGAACTGTCGCTTACATAAACAAAGTTGAATACATTCGAAAGCTAGAAAGCAGATGGAAAGAGAGAATTCAAACAAAGCAAAGTGGGGAATATGCTCAAGCAAGGCTAAAATGCTATAAAATTAAAAAAGCAAAAAGTTTCGGATCGGTTTTCACTGTGGAAATACTGGAATTTCTTGACGAAAACTTATTCATTTAGGAAATGACTGCACGATAAAAAGTAGAAAAAGCTCATTGCGGCTCCTAAATTGTGTCCTTTCCCAGATGAGAGAACGTAACCCATTCCGAGATTGCCAAATTGACTCAAGCAATACAATTTTTCACAAGAATATGACTGATAATTTTTTGTCCAAAATTTTACGGATTTGCGCTGGTAATCATGGGAATTTTCAGTAAGAAATTCTATCACCTTCATGTAAACTTGAACAGAACTTACGAAGGTTATTAATCATGAGCTTCATATCCAATCTAAAATAACCCATGAGTCTTTAACTAAGCCACACTTAGCGTGCATTCACCAGAATTCAAAAAACCTCAGATTATATATATTTTTTTTTAAGAGAGAAAGACCAATCAAAACAATTCCTCGAAATTTTCCATGAATAAATTTAAACGAGTGAAAATTTGCTCAAGAACAACTATTGGTTTGTTTTCTTTGAAAAAATAAAACTTTATCAGATATGCGATGTTTTAATCGGAAATACGCACTTTTCAACGTTAGGCACCGATATACTATATGCCGACTTGCTGAACCGGTGTGATTTAGTGCACTATTTCCATTTTTTATAAAGCAAGTTCCAGCCTGTCCCTTTTTAGGAAAAAAAAAAGAATTGAAATAAAAATAAATTGAGCATCGCTACCAATTAACAAGTTTTCCTATCTAAGCCTTCTCAAAATTCTACATGGGTTTAACCCAGAACGCTGGATTTGCTCGCTTTTGCAACGAGTGAGGCGATGCGCCATGAGCCGCTTGATTGTTCTAGAAAAAAAAAAATTAAGCCAACACGCGAGACTCATCAGTAAATCATCACTGTCAAAAATTAAAACGGAGCCATTGTTTGAACAACTGTTGCATGCATGTCTACACCTCTCTCGATTATTAAATAAGTTTTTAGCCTGAAATTTATGCAGGCAGGAGGGCTTTTAAATCCCAGTTTCGATCACATCCGAGGAGAAAATTTTAATTTTTAAAATTCGAACAGCCGCTTAGAGACAGGACCATCCAGGGGTCCCCTAGGATCAGAGTATCCCCAAGGCTAACAAGAATCATATTTTTGAAGCCATCGTGAAAAGTTTCTTTCCATGGTGGTGTACTGGGGGAAAAAATTACGGGCTATATAGACGTACCGTTCGTTCTAAGCTTCCGGGTGCTGAAACCGTAGTTTCGACTGCTCCGGGTGCTATACCCGGAACTTTCGGCCTCTGAGCCCGGAACGCGGACGGTATGTCCATAAGACCCGTATGTACGGCTTCCACGGTCGGAGATTTTTTTCAGTGTGTGCAGAAAATGTAATAGGAGAGATTTCCCACACAAGTTTAGGAATGGGTGCCCCCCGGAGGAAGGCAAAGGGAACTTACCATGAAGAGAAGGAGGCAGGACTTTTTTGGGGGGTGGGGGTTGGGCGACCACCAGGTGGTTTCTAATTATCTGCTCACACACACCACTATCCTCAGATAGACCTACTTAATGATGTCCATACGGCGGCAGGACGTCAACGAAGAAAGTTTAAGTTGTCAGTTGCTCAATAATCTTTGGGAGGACAGTCATTTGAATAGAACCTTTGTAGAGAGACAACAGCCACTAAAGGATGCACTCGGGATTGGCTCAGCCATATTAAACTTTATGGAGCTCTTAGAACCCAAGAAAAGGGCGGACGATAAGATGCAAGATGATCGCAGATTATTCAAAAGTGCAGATAATGAGGCTTTATTTGCATGGGGGTATTGTTGAATCATTTAGATGTAAAACCAATTTTCTGCATAACATTTGGAAAAATATTTCGACTTGATCTTCTGTAATGATAAAGTTGGTGACAGATTCAGCAGCACGGCTCGTCTGAACCAACTTTAAATGAAAAGTCGATGACACCAAAAATTCTCGTCGGTGGACCCGCAGCAAAATGAAGATGTCTCGGTAAAAATCGATTATCTCGCAAACCAGTGGTCCAAAAATAAAAATCTATAGCTTGTTGGAATGCTAAAATCTTTTAAAACAATATGATGTTGTAATATTAACTTCTTTGTCGCTATTATCCTTCCCGAGAATTAGAGAAACTTAATTTTTTGGAAGAAACCACGTGTGTCAACATAAAAATCGCTTTTATTTTCCAGGAGCCCGCAGATTATTTTCGTTTTTGGCTTAAATGACAGTACTTGCATCCTACTTCAAGCTCCCGAAGAGAATTTTTGGTGTCATCGACTTTTCATGTAAAGTTGGTTCAGACAAGCCGTGGCAAGTGATAAACGTCAAAGGTTGGCATAAAGCCCTTCTCACCTGCTCCTATCGACTTCCACCAAGAGAGGCCGCCATTTCTATGGGTTCTATTAGGGTCTCCATGAAACTCAATGGCCGTACGCTCGCAAAATATTACTGTAAGATCATGTGGCGTTTGGGTATCGCGAGCACTAGAAGGCGCGACGCGTACACATACACACATACCAAATTCACAGAATGCGAATTTTACTCAGATATATGCAACCGTCTGTAAAAAGGGGGCTTTTCGGTGCACGGAGGAATATTTTTCTATCACGTCTTCGGAACTAAGCGCCAAAATATTTTAACTCATGAGCTGTGGGCATGGATCAAGGGCATTGTAGACAGGGCTAATGAGTTAACGTGACTCACCACCCATCTCCTTCATCCACCAGCTCGGCCGTCGCTACTGACGTCACTGGCGCTTCAAAATTTGACTATTTTTGTCAGACGGAACGCTAGGCGAGCGGAAAAGATGAGGTGTGCTCCAGAAATCTGCATAATTATAAGAAACAGTGTACAGGTGGGCATGATTCCCTTTTGAGAAATGGATAAGCGGGATTTTACGATCTGTCGAACGGAACTGTGTGCCAACTGACGGCGGCACTCATGAGCCGTGGGAATGTGACAGGAGCGTTATGGACAGGGCTCATGGGTTAAAGTGACTCACCGCTGATCTCCTCCGTCCACCAGCTCGGTCGTCGCTGCTGACGTCACTGGCGCTTCATAATTCCCATTCAATCTTATAACTCTCGATTAACGCGCACACCCCTTCTTTTCCACCTGGTTCCGTTTGGCAGAAATACTGCCGATTCCCATTCATTCTTCCAATTTGAAAACCAAGCCCTTACACACTTTGAGAAAAAGAAACCATTGAATTTCAAAACGAGTGTCTACACATTGGTGCCGATAAAAGAGTATCCCAATTTCGAGCCGAGTCAAGCAGTGGCGTGGCTTGAATTGCGATGTATCGATTGTTCTACTATTTAAACCTATGGTAAAGAATCGATTATTAAGGTGTTCGCTGCGAACACCTTCATAATCGATTCTTTACCATAGGTTTAAACGGCATAACAATCGATAAATCGCAAATCACGTCACGCCACTGGAGTCAAGGAGTTCTTTTGAGAGGATGAAAAAAATCATCGAAGGCTCCTCTTTGACGCGAGTGGAAATGCCGATGCCGAGGCTGATGATTTTGAGCCGGCGGATAGAGTGCCCGCTCGGGGTTTCATTCAGTGGCGTGGCGTGCTTTGCGATATATCGATTGTCGTGCCATTTAAACCTATGGAAAAGGATCGATACTCAGGGTGTTCGCAGCGAACACCTTAATAATCGATTCATTACTATGAATTTAAATGGCAGAACAATCGATATATCGCAAAGCACGCCACGCCACTGGTTTCATTGCTAAAGGGATGATGAAGTGATGAAGAGGATGGCACTGCCGAGACGGAGAGAAGGAGTAGTTCCGCCTCCGCGAGCGAGCGCCACCCGAGGAACTCGACAGTTTCATTAACAAGCAAATACTTAACCATGTTTTCATAATTGGGCCGAGAGCGTCAAAAACGTTCACTCTTCTCACCTCGTTATCGCACGCGATCATTAGATCCCCATTTCGCCCCCCCCCCCCCCCCCCCACCTTTACATAGTGGGGGGGGGGATGGAATGAGACTTTTAAGTGTGATAAGGTGGGAGATTTGTAAGTTAGTTTCCTTTTGAAAAATTGCACATGGTGGAAGATGTGTATACGTTGCGATGGAGATGAGCAATAGAGCACTGGGAAAAAAAAAAAAAAAAAAAAACACATTGGATCTAGAGTCCAGACTCTTAAAAACACCGACAAGAAAAAATACTCTTAATTCAAGCAGATTTAAGCTTAAATCAAGAACCAAGCCTCTTAATTTGATCGGATTTCCTTTTGATTCAAGCAAAAATCCGATTGAATCAAGAGTATATTTTTTCTTTTCAAAGTTTTCAAGAGTCTAAACTCTAGATCCAATGTGGTTTTTTTTCCAGTGTGCTGGAAGGTGTGTATACGTTGCGATGGAGATAAGCAATAGAGAATTTGCAGGTGTCTTAAATTTTTCGAATTTCATCTTTAAAATAATACTGGTAGGAAAACTGAGTACGAGGATATCCGTGGTTTCTAAATTGGACAATTATTGGAGAAATTATGACAAAATAACCTAATCTGCTAAAATACAAGTGTTTAAATAGAGAATGCCGCCAGATGACGTCACAAGGCGGCACATTTTCTCTCTTTTAAATCAATTTTTCTCCAATTTTCCAGGTCAGAAAAAAATTAATGAAGGGTTCTGCTAACTCAGCTCATTAGGTACTCTCAGATTAACCATTACAATTTTTGTTTGCTAATTCTCCATCGACCACTAGATATAGTACGAAGTTAAGCATTCTGATACATGTTTCCCAACCGAAATTTTACTTAGAACACGATTTGCGAAACGAAAATTACTTAAATTATTCCTAATTAAGATATTTAAAGTTTCTTGACGCGTGAATTCAAACCTCCCGTTCATGAAAACACAATAGTCTACGTGAGTCAAATTGCACCCTAAACTTCACTGTATGACAATCTTTGCGATATGAAAATGTGGCAACCTCAATCTTAACGCTTTGGCTCAGCTGAAGCAAATTGTTTACACTTTGAACGATGAAGGGTGGGAGAGGAACAACGCTCGATTGAGAGGCCTGCCAAAACTGTTCTAGGCGCGATTTGAATCACGTAGAGAATTGCGTTTTTTGTGACCGGGAAATTCGAAATCCCCGTAGCCAATATAAAATAAAAATGTTAATAACTAAGTTGGGAGTTGAGTACAGTAATTTTCATGCAAGCATTGTGTTTTAAATGAAATTCTAATCAGGAAACATATATTAGAAGGCTTAAATTCGTAACTTGTCTAGTGGTCCATTTCTGACTTGAGCCATCGATATAATTAGGTGGGAACGCTTACGATAAGGCGGTTGTGCGGGTTGCAGCAGCACTTACACCGAACCAGAGATAGCGAAACATTTTCAACACATCCAAGGTTCTATTAAACTCTATGGCTTCTTGCATGTTATTAATCGTCCGCTTAGAGATGACCCATTAAAGGAGTGCAAATTCCGTTTGAGCTCGGATTAGCGACACGATCATACATGGACATTTCTCCTAGGAATTAAGTTCTCATCTCCGCAAGGCCACTCGGAAACTGTTACAATGAACCGACCAGTACTGCCGTGCTAAGGAAAAACGCCGTATGAGCCTTTAGACATTGCCAGATCTCCCTTAATAGAAAACGAATTTACTGGAAAAATTGTCAATATTTTTAGTCAATTTTTTTAGATAGTTTTGTTCGCAATTTGATTTATAACATCTGAAAATTTCACGGAAAAATATGCATAACTTTCCTAGGAAGTACATGTTTTATTTGGAGAAATTTGGCGACTCTCGAATGTTCATACGGCGTTCTTCCTTAGCACGGCAGAGTAGACAAGGAGCGCATTTACGTACCTCATCCAAAATTTCGCATAAACACGATTCGCCCGACGAATATTACTGAAACTTATCGAAAATTACTGAATCTTATATGAAATTATTAGTACTCATCAACTCCAAACTAAGATATTCAATGTTTCTTAACGCGTAAATTTAAACCTCCCACTCATGGAACAACTAAAGTCTACGTATGTCAAATCGCGCACTAAAACGGTACTGTAAAAGCCTCTGCGGTATAAAAATATGACAACCTGGATTGAAGTGCTTCGGCTCAGCTGTTGCACGTTTTCAACACTGAAGAACAAAAAGATTGCATTTTGCAATATGGAACCAATATCTCTGGCTCTACCATAAAAGCACTTTTCTGCATAGGGAAACCGATGACATGTTATGCTGTTTCTAAAATGAGCCAGAAATAGTGGCTTCTTATTGCAAAATGGGGTCCAAAAAGCGAGGAAGGAGCACTGTTCGATTAAAAAGCTCGTTAGTCAAAACTGTTACAGTGCACGATTTGATTTAAGCAGACATTGATTTTCTTGTGAGTTAAGAATTCAAAATGCAGTTGTTGTTAGAACCCTACGATATACGCTCATGGACCGGGAAGTAGGCAGTCAAAATTTTGCATCCAGTGAATTAATGAACAAAAACAACGCTGGAAAAAACACATTGGATCTAGAGTCCAGACTCTTGAAAACATTGACAAGAAAAAATACTCTTGATTCAATCGGATTTTTGCTTGAATCAAAACGAAATCCACTTAAATTAAGTGGCTTGGTTCTTGAGTTAAGCTAGATTCTGATCGAATCAAGAGTACTTTTTCTTGTCGATGTTTTTAAGAGTCTGGAGTCTAGATCCAATGTGTCTTTTCCCCCAGTGAACCCGCTCTCTCTTGAGGTGAAGGAGCAGTACAGTTTTGAAATGGGGCAAAGGCATTCCTCAGATAAGTGAAGAGTCTACGTCAATTTTCAAGGCGATGAAGAATCAGAGCAAGTAAAAAGACTGATAGGTAAAGAAAGAAAAAACAGCACTATATTACATTCTGATCTTAATAGTTAACGGGTCAGAAAATTGCTGACGCGCCAAAACTCTTTCATCTTAAAGCTATTTGAAAATTTAATCCAAATTAAGGAAGTAAAGGCAAGATCTGAAGGGAAAATATTATTGAAAAAAAGCGATTGATTTTTTCTCCTTTTTAAGCGCACCTTCAATAATTGTTTACGGCCCAGAATCCGGTCGGATAGTGGGCGGCGATGGCCTAGAATATACAGGCATTATTAAAAAGCCTTAAGAGTATCGGATGGCAGCTTTTAGTTTCTTGCTTCAATGTTTATTTTCGAAATTTTACTTTTGAAACCGTTCTACAAACTATTCTTTTGGACTCTTTCACGTTTCCCGAAAGGCCATTCACGCCCTACTATTTACAAATTTTATGTATGCGAAAAAATTAGCCTCACCAATCAATGGATATAAAAGGATGGATATCAGAGGCGAGGCGTAATAATAGATTATCTATATTTATCTATTTGAAAAAATGGTAGGTAAAGAATCGATAATTAAGGTGTTCGTTGGGAATCCTCTCTATTGATCCTTTTCCGTAGTTTTAAATGGCGGGTCAATCGACATAATCGGAAAGCATGGCACGCCACTGTTGGATATGAGTTGATACTAGATCCTTTTCCGTAGTTTTAAATGGCGGGTCAATCGACATAATCGGAAAGCATGGCACGCCACTGTTGGATATGAGTTGATATTGAATGGGAAAGAAAATACTTGCACTAATCTATTGACTTTTCGGCTCATAAATTACAGACTTATTTTGCGATCTGACCTATTTTTAATATTTTCAAATATACATTTCTAAATCGACTCTAAAATGTATACTACTTGATTAAGACAATTCATCAATTTACTTTAAGTTTGAACGATAATAGATACAGTGATAAAGTCTCGTCGGAGGCGATTTCCTTTTTGAAATTCGAATGGGGTGATTCGCAGGTCTCTGAAAGTGATAGAGACTTTACTGAGAGCTGAGAGCGAGGAGTTGAGGATATACTCAATTGCCCTGAACGCTCATTGGAGAAGTTACATGTCTATGACATAATTACCTAATCTACTGGAACATACGTGTTAAGGTGATTCGATGGAAGCCGTATTTTGTGTCAGAACGACATGCGATATATCGCATCGATTGGTTTCATTTTTATGACTACTCATCATTTTTCTCTCGAATTTTGGATAGTAAATCTGTTGTCAGGAGACTAAAGAATTCAAGGCGTGGTTTTTTTGGAGGAAAAATATCGCATTCGTTAGCGATATCGAAACTGCAATATGCGAGATTTTTCCTCCAAAAAAACAACGCATTTATAACGTTGAATTTTTTTGTCAAAATTGGTAAGTGAATTCTTTCGTCTCCTAACAACAGATTTACTATCTCAAAATTTGTAAAAAAAATGATGAGTAGCTAAAAAAATGGAATCAATCGATGCGATGTATCGCATGTCGTTCTGACACAAAATATGGCTTCCATCGAATCACCTTAAAATGGAAACTTTAGTTTTATGCCTTCAGAGGGCGCTAAATTTTCTTGCTCCCGGAAAGACTTTTTTCCAATCCGCGACTAAATCTGAAAAGACGTTGTAAAAATACTGCAAACTTCAGCATCAAACGCTGTCGTATGAAACAAAACAAAACTTGCATTGCCAAAATCTCTGATAAAGAAAGACACCGAACAGAAGAGCGCAACAAATAACTTTCTCCACTACTATTTTCTACTTATTTTTCTTCGATCCTCCCATATCTTCTACTTCAGCCGTGCAGCTAAAAAAATAGCAAGAACAATCGAATGTTGCCAATTTCCTCCCGATAAATTTTTATTTTGGAAAAATTTAGGAGCGTTTCGCCTTAAAATTGCTTCACACGTTACATTAAATTGAGAGTTCTGAAAAACTCCGAGGAAAAAATTAAATATTTTTAGAAATTCCAGATAAATGAAGGAACGTCAGAATGTTCATGGACCATTTTTTCTTGGACCAGGAGAGTTACGATGCGTAGGTTTATTTATGGGACCGTCGGGGAAATAAGTGGCTGATCGCACCCGAAAATAAGGACACAAAGAATGTCGAGCAGTAGTGCGATACCGCGGTTGCGGTAACGAAAATATGGAGAGCGACACGCTTCTTTCTATTTAAAGACGAAACCGCGTGCTAGACGCGAAGAAGAATGGATTGTGGATCAACCCGAGACACGCTGAATTATTTACGAAGTAACGCCGTTTTCACATTTACATGAAATCAAACAGCTGGCAAGCACCCGCATTTTTCATGCCACATTGTGTCTGAGTGGGTCTCGAAAGGTTACGAGAAGAACAATAACAGCGTATCGTTCTAATGCCCCCCACCCATGCTTCGACCACGGGCTACTAACGAGGAATTTCACGTGAACACACTATTAACAATCTGCAAGATAAAGTATTCACTTCATGCATTTATTTTTTAAATAATTTGCTTTCCTGAAAGGTAAACCACTCTGAAATATTTAAAAAAAAAAAAAAAAAAAAAAAAAAAATCGGTAGCTGTCCGGAAAATCCGAATGATCTTACGGCGTTTATCCGTAGGACAGTAAATCGGAGATAAGTCATCCCTTTCGGAAAAAGTTCCTTCCCAAGCTGAGCGGCAGCCAAAGTAGTTGGAGACGAACTTCAACGGCACACTGAAAGCGGGAGTTCTAGGATTGTTGCATAAACATATCATAATACTGCACTTGTTGCGAACAAAATGACCGGCCGTGAACTTTCAAACGAAAGCTCTATTGTAGTAAATAACTCTTAAATTTTCGACTTACTTGAATTGACAAAACTTGGATCAGCCCTCCATAGATTCACAGTTTTCTGAGCACTTCCATCTCTAATAGCCGGGCAAGGGGTACACTTTTGGATCCTTCGGAGGCGAGTGTGATTTTTCAACGATTTGTCCATGCATCCAATCTAACAGTCCGTAAAGTACCGGTCCCCTCTAGCTTTTTACCAAATTGAACTAAAGATCAGAAACTTGGGGGATCTTCATAGGCCAAAGAAAGCTTCTTTTTGGCCTCCTAAAATTTTTTGGGGGGCTCCCTTGAGAGAGGGGGTAACGAACCCTAAATTAGTTTTCAAATGCGAAGATCATCCTTGTAATACCTCGTTCGAAAGAGTTTTATAGAAAAAATAGATTTGTCTGAAACTTGGTATCTGATAGTATTTTGGAACGAAGAAAAATAATGTGGCTTTGAAAAAAACCGAGGTTGCTAATCTACGGTCATTTTGTGCTATAACCTGCCGCCATTTGGAAAAATTCGGTTTTTTTTTTTAAAGAATCTAATGTCAAGTTCGCTTATTTTGTGTAAAAATACCTCAAAGTACCGATTTATAGGAAAATTGTAATATTAAATTGTAATTGTAATATACACAGTTTCCCATTTCGGTCATTTAGAACATTAATCGACCGCCATTCTCTGAAGGTCTGAGATAATGACTTCGGGTTCGCGCGAAAAATTTTCTTCTTTTAAGTTCTGTCGAACGAAGTATCATAAGGAGGGTCTTCATATTTGAAAAAAATTCGGGGTCCGATCCCCCCCCCCCCAAGTAGCTCCTTTTGACCTGGGAACATTCCTACGTTTCATATCTGTACCTCTATTAGGTAAAATGTTGGTGGGATAAAGGGGACCTTCGGATCCCCCTGTGGGGCGCGTGAGTAATGCAGCAAAATATTTAAATGTAAACAGCCTACCCGGAGTTTGAAATGAGTTTAACAATTATATGGTGCGTGAAAATAAATGCCACGTTTTACGCAAAATCAACTGAATGCATGTTTTAATGAATTAAAGTTCTGGTGATTACTCAGCGGCATGCGCTCTAATTAAAGCTACATTGCTGCCGATTACGGGGAGGGGGGGGGTTGTTCCTCCTCCACAACGCGCATCAACTTTGGGCATTATACAGACTTACACAGTGCACATGATACACTGAGACAGCAGAGGTTGATCGACCGGGAGCAAAAAATGACCACCCGCAAACTGCATCATTTGGAAGGGTAAATAAAACTCCTGATGAGCAAACGAACCAGGAAGGGAAGCTAAACATTTATTTATGGAAACACATTTAACGATTACAAATACCACCACTGAGAAAAATACTTGTGTTTTTGCGTTAATAATGGTTGATTTCGGTCTCATTTGTTTAGAGTTCAGCACCGAAACAATGAAGAGGCTGGAAAAATGAATAGTACAGTAAAATAAACGGAATTAATTTGATTAAAGTAGATGAAATAAAAAATCTCATTCATTCAAGTTTTCCACGGATTAAAATAAACCAAAAATGGAATGGAAATATGCCTATCTTAATTAGTAGTTCCAGGATTAGAATAAATCTACATAAGTAACCTAAGACCTTCGACTCAATCGAAGGTTTGGGTTATTTTATGTCTGTCGCAAAAACGTTACGAGGTGGAGGAGGTTGAAAACTTTGATATTCATGGTTACATATTAAGCTTATGGTATAGATATGAACGGTCCTGAAGAGCTCTCGAAGGCTGCAGTGTGAGGCGTTAAGAGGGTAAGGGGTGCCTAAACAGGAAAACAGTGCGTTGTGTGATACAAGCACGCTCTGTTAGGTACTGATGAAATAAGTTTTACGTCGATTTTATAAAATTAGATTTTTGAGCGGATTCGACGAAATTGCCTTCTGAAAATTTTGCCTTGGTGCACTGAAAAAAATAGTTCTGTTCAAAGGGTTTCTGTGCTTTTTTTGTTACGGCCACAGAAACTTCCGTTATGAGGACAAAGCATTCTGTGCTTACAATCGAAGTTCTGCTCTCACAGCAGAACACTTCTGTAAGTACCGTAAACAAAGAAAGTGCAGGGGCCCTGTGAACAGTAGCTTCTGTCATCAGTACCGACTATTTTTTGACATCGGACCGTGTTGTGCGCGCAATGCGTGAAGCATTCATGCAGTCTTGTAGGTGCTGATATGTTTCAAGCCAACTGACCGACTGCATTGCGTTTAGCGCTATGCGAGAAGTATTCATGCAATTTTGTAGGCGCTAACATGCGGTCCACGCCACTCGCACTGTGTTCGGCGCGATTATTCGAACTCGCAATAAAATGATCGCGGCATCGAATAATGGGGCTGAAAATGCCCATGTTGTGTTTCAACGCCGTATGAGCATTCCAACGTTGCCTCGTTTTTCCCGACAAAATATTTATTTCGAGAAAAGTTGGGAATGTTCACTATATTAGCTTTTTTAGATTGAATGGATCATTAAACAAGGTATACGAATTCAAGATCTCTGATGGATGATTCTTCGCTAGAATTTCACGTCGAACACGATTTGCGCAATGAAAACCCACGACCGGATCGGCCTGGCGCACACTGGATCGAGCAAATAGGAGAGGTTGGACATAACATAGAAACTTTAAGCGCGTATTACTCCGTCTAAACAACACTTCGAGGTTCTAAAAGTGGTTCCATTGATGGTTTCCTGCAGAAATTTTCACCCGAAAGCACTCCTTAAAGGTTTAAATGTGACAAAATAAACATCAAAATTCGCATTTCAGTAAAAAATTTCATGTCCGACCTCTCTAATTGACTCGATCCACTGTCCGACGGATTTATGTGTATGTAACACATCCTTACCAGAAAAATACCCTTTTCTTCTAGTTATTCTCCAGTATGACTAGCAAGGGAGCAGTGGTGAGCGGAAGGACCCAGAAAACCTGCGCAAGGTTATTTTCAGAACACTGAAAAAAAAAACACACATTGGATCTGGAGTCCAGACACTTAAAAACATCGACAAGAAAAAATACTCTTGATTCAATCAGAATCTAGCTTAAATCAAGAAACAAGCCTCTTAATTTAAGCGGATTTCGTTTTGATTAAAGCAAAAATCCGATTGAATCAAGAGTATTTTTTCTTGCCAATGTTTTCAAGAGTCTGGACTCTAGATCCAATGTGGTTTTTTTTCCAGTGAATCACTGTGCGATGGATTTATTTGTATGTAACACATCCTTACCAGAAAAGTACCCTTTTTTTCTAGTTATTCTCCAGTGCGACAAGCACGAGAGCAGTAGTGAGCGGAAGGACCCAGAACACCTGCGCAAGGTTATTTTCAGAATCAAGGTCGGGTCCCCAAAAAACCGGCGTCGTTTTGAGTCTGAGCGCGGGAGCACGGGACCAGGTAGAGTGACACCGGGATGAATAATGTGGATAGATGATAGGCATTAGGGCGCCGCGCGCGTCTTCGCGATTCTACATGCGGCGTGCAGCGTGCACCGTCACAGGGGTGCTGCACGGCTGTTGAGTGTTACGACTTTGATTTGTTATTCCCGCTGCGACGCGACGCATCTTCGCGGCGCGGCGCGGCGTCGCGACGCAAGGCGTCGTCGTTGTCTCGTTCGAGCTTCGCTGCCGTCGTGCAGTCTAGGGATCAATCGCCTCGCTCGCGGCACGTTTCGTCCGGAGTGGTTCATCGGGTCTTTAAGGTGGATCCTTAGCTTTTGAACGATGCATTCTAGGTACGATCTATATAATTAGCTGATCACAGCATCGCGTTTTGGTGGTTTATTCTTGCAGATTAGCTAAAAATAATAAGATCAGATCGGACGATCTGACGAAGCAGGTTTTCGATTGAGTTCCTCCCGGGAAAAGACTGTCACATACAAACAGCACTTAAATATATTAAATTAATAGATACAAAGAAGATATTTAATAGTTTTTAGCAATAGAGAGGGAGAGGTAGAGTAATATAAACATTAAGTAATATAGTTAGTAATATTTAACTGCTGTACATACAAACAGCACTTAAATATATTAAACTGGTTAATTAAACGCATCTCAGTACGAAGTAGCTGTTGGGTTAAATGCGACCTTGATGGGTGCACGAATTGTAGAGAATGTTCGAAGAATTTAACGATCTTTAATCCACTATACATGTGAGAAGTATATAGAATTCACGACTCCTGGTAATTCCCCAAATTTTAGTTGAATTTTTTACTAATTTGGGGGTCTCGTCTCGTATTATATCACGTACTTTTTGTCATGAATTGCAAAGTCCGTACTTGAGATCTAAAATATTCTACCTACCGTAAAAGAAATATAACCTTTCTAAGGAAGAGCTCCTTTTTTTCGAGAGAAAAATAAACCAGGAAAACGGGAAGAAGAGGAAACGAAGATAAAAAAGGGAAAACCTGCACACTTTATGTTTCGGTGCAGTATTATCAACAGGCACCCGTTTTAAGGCTAGGTTGCTTGAACTTTGTATCAGGGCACTTGTAGAAATTTAATATTCATGAGGGTGCACAGCACAGCTTCCCTGCCTTGAAAAGGCCGTATGTACGATTGCATGTTACCAAATTCCTTTCGATAAAACACAGATTTCATTCTCTGAAAAACTGGAAGAAAAATGTTTACGAGTTCCCAGAAAATTCGTGTTTTATCGAGGGAAATTCAGCAACGTTTGAAGGCTTAATAGCATTTCCCTTAGCAAGGCAATTCAGTTTTGTCTTCTGTTTTGTAACTGTTAAAGTATACAACTTTAACAGATGAGGGGCTTGGAGGACAAGGCGCATAAGTGCAGTTTTTGAAAAAAATCGAGATATTAGGGATTTTAAGTAAATCCAGTCTTAATGCACATTCTATGAAAAATTCGCTCCCAAATTCCAATTTTCGTACATCAAAATATCAGTTTGAACATTCTTTCTGCCATAGGGTAATTCCGGAACTTTAAACACGTATTTTTCGAAACAGCAAACACTGCACTTCTACACCTTGTCCTCCAAACCCAGAGGCGGATCCAGAAATTTGGCAACATCGAATTTCCTCCATTTGAGCCTAGGCTAAATAATCGATCATTGTAGGAGCACCTGGCGGACCTGGCCCCTCCAAGAATCGATACATTTCCATAGGTTTAAATGGAGAAAAGACAATGTTGCCACTTTGCTGAATCCGCCAAAGTCCAAACCCCTCAATTGATGTATACCTGATGCTTACAAGGCCATAAGATACATATTGGATATTAGAGCTCGCGTGTATTTGCATTCTTCTACAGTCGGAGCCGCAAAATATATTTTTCTCGTCCGGAATCGCTTTATCCGGTGAGAGTACCTGTTGGAGAGAGCCAGACAAGAGAAAACCCGCGGACAAAAGAGGAGGTAAAACAAATGGAGCAAACCCGAATGCTTTGCCGTGAAAACGAGTGAACCCAATGACGCGAGAGAATTGAAGTTAATCAACACGAGCTGTTAAAAGTACCGCTCAATGAAACGTATTGACTTTATTCCTCCTTCCCCGATGAATTTACATCTAAAAGCGGGTAAAAATCCAATTCCGCGCCAAGTTCCTCGCGGAAGCCGCATTACGATCATCCTTTTTCCGCTATTTTTATCAATATTTACAGGGAAAAGCACCGGGAGGCAATTATGCCGAACCGAGCGTGCACCTAGTGCTGTGCAACTTACAAGTCGAGCGGTAAAAGGTCGTTAAGTCGAGAAGTCAAGAGACCGAAGAAAATTTCCAAGTGAGCACTTCCCGCTTCTACCGTCCCACCCTGAAGCCTCTGAACGTAGGCAAAGCCAAAACTCCTCGATGCTTCAATTATTTCAATCGTTTAAATTTCCCGTGGCAGTGCGCAGTCAATTAATATTAATCTGCAATGAATGGCTTATTAATAAAGTGGGTTGAACCGGTACACCCAGTCTTAACCTTTGCAGATAAGAAAAGGAGGCGGAAGAAGAAGAAAGAAAAGAAAAGAAAAACATTTTTACACTACAATACACAAGCGGATTCATGCAGCGGAAGGGGGGATTCGGGGTGCCTCCCTCGGGAAATTTTCGAAATTTTAAAGCGTTCAATGTGCAATAAACACATGTGAATGAAATCGCAAATGTCGACGCTTCCATCAGGAGAAAAGTGTTGTTATCTCCGATTGCAACGCTGCACATCCCTACTCATGTTTTAATTTCCGAGAAATTTCCGGAATGATCTAAAAGAGGTAAAATCACAAAAAATTCCGACGCGATATTTTCGTTTGTTCTATTTCCTTATTAGTAAACCAAAATTAATTTTACGTGAATCAAGTTTGAGAATCGCTGCATTGTTCATACATCGTCCGATTTCTGGATCGTTGTAATTAAGATACATGAATACCCTTTAATTGTGGTAAAAACCGGGCAGGTACTGTCAAAAGAAATAACGCGTGGTCCTAGTTTTGCGGCGATAATAGCGTCGTGCAAGCCAGAGAAGGGGGCGCGGTCGAGTGCCGAGTCATCTTCACAGTGTGATGCGCCCTCAGTCCAGCTAGCGGCAATGCGCCTATACCCGTAATTGAATAGCCATCGCAAGTATCTCTCGCATAGCGTTTGGTGCAATGCGAGAAGTATACATGCAGTCTTGTAGGCGCTAATATACGCTGGACGCCGACCGCACTCTTCGGCGCAATGCGTGAAGTATTCATGCAGTCTTGCAGGCGCTGATGAGTTTGACACCGACCGCACCGTGTTCGGTGCGATTCCTCGAACTCGCGTTAGGATAATCACGGCATCGAACAATGGGGCTTAAAAGTTTATGTTTCGACGCCGCATGCGCAGTCCAACGTTGCCTCGTTTCTCCCGATAAAATATTTTCTTTGAGGAAAATTAGGAAAGTCCGCTTTCTTAGATTGAATGGATCATTAAATAAAGTACGAATTAAAGCACTTGGATACATAATTCTTCTACAAAATTTCACGTAGAACACGATTCGCGCAACGAAAACTTTTGAAATCAACTTCTAGCTAAGATATTAAGGTTTTTACTGTCCATTGGTTACGGACACTTTAAATTGCCTGGTTACAAGAAAAACAAAATCCTACGAGAGTCAGATTGCGCACTGCAACGGCTTTTGCAGACTACTCAATAGTGCATTGTTTCTTTCCCACACTGTGTTGTTTAGAGTGTGTACTGATGAGCGTCAAAATCTGTCACGGTTTTCATGCGTCTTAAAACTTAATCAGTTAAAAAAACGAAAAGCAACGCCGCATCAAAAAACAATGTCAGAGAATTTTATTGAAATTCAGAAGTACCAAAAAATTTCCTGATGCCTAATTTCCGTTGAGCCCTTGTAAAATGTCTCAATCGATGAGCATGAATCAATATCAAATCATTTTTTATTGGTGTCTGCTTAAAATACCCCAAATCTGACAAAGTTCGGTAAATTATTTAAAAAAAAGTCCCAACGAATTTTTCACATAACGTTACTTGGGACAAGTTGGTTTCGAGAACCGTGGAAGAATCTGCGTTGAATGTGGCTTTTGCGTATGTTTACTTCTATTACTTCTTCTAGAAAAATGAGGCTGTCAATTAAGAAAGACAATTGTTACTTGTTATCGCCTAAAAGTTAACAAATAACAGCCTTCCTCAGCACGTGTTGAAACCTCGCTATGAGCATATGTAATTAGGCGATTAGATCTTACTGAGAGGGATTAAGTTTGAGTCATAATTCTCTGCATCTACCTTTTCCCTTTTAAGAATAAGCCTCTACTATGTTAGGGAATCAACCCAGAGAACTACATAACTGAAATACGAATCTTATTCCTATGTTAGACATAGAATACCGCCCGAATTTTACCAACTCTAGCGGCTGATCTGTTCCTGCATCTGAAGAACTGGAATACAATGAATGAATTTTTCTGAATGGCCTCAAATCGTGGTATTTTATAGATCTTACACGTCAATTTTCGACGATGATAGTTATGTTTTACTGAGGGACGATAAAAAATAGAAAAGTAAGTTTGAAGAGCAAGGTACTTAATTTAAATTGCCTTTCTTAAATACTTAAGAGGTAAAATTTGGACGCCTCCGTGAGCAACATTTGCTCTGGTGCTAATGAGAGATTATTAGACTAATACGCGAGCTAGATTGCCACATCGCCGCTGTTAAGTTATTGCGACCAACCAGTTCAGACTTGATGGTATAAGTTGATTGGTTGTTGGAGAGGGAGGGGGGGGGGGGGGGGGGGGGTGTTGCTCTGGTTGACAAGGCGTGATACTTTACATTTGAAAATTACCGCATGGTCTTGCTCACATGGCAATATTTCTGATTATTTTGTAAATATTAAATTGAAAGGAGAAATAATATCCAAAATTCGATTAATTTTATAAGAAGTTGAATCTCAATGGCATCGAAGGAAAAAATTCTACAAAATATTTGTAAAAACTCATGTATTCATCCGACGGTTATTTTCATAATTATCATAAGTATCTCTCCTGTTTACCAAACTTTCCATCAGGAAACAAAAAAGAACTTAAAAATAAGACGCTCACCTTTCTTAATGATTAAAATTGTTCAGCGAAGTCATGAGCAGTATCTTCTTAATATATAAAGTGAAAAATAGAATGAAATTGTGAATTAACCTCTGTACTAATTGCGAGGGGCGTTGGTTCATTTGAAAGGTGTTGTACTCAATGCTTCGGGAAAATTATAAATTATTTTCCGGGGTTTTCCCCCGATTTTAAAATCCCTAAAAACTCATAAATTGGATGAGGGGAAGTAGGGTTTTTTTCTTTTTTGCTTTTCGAAAAAGTTTTGTTGCTACGCATCTTACTTCACTATTTGCTGTCTTTTTATCAGCTGTTTACATTCAACAATCATCATTAAATGAGGTTACCTCCAACTTGCAACTGCCATAAACTTACATTTTTCTTTTCCCGCGTCTTTTTTTTTACGCTTTGTCATATTATCTTCCCGCGTTTTTTCTTTTCCAATTTTACCCTCAAATCGTGATTGGCTCCATCTTTTTCCTATTTCCAATTTTTCCTCATCAAGTCAATAACCTTCAATTTTTCTTTCTCATAACATTCATGTGGAACAGTAAGATGAAAAAACTGGAAAAAGAAAACACTTCTGAAACAGAAAATACGGAAAACGGAAAGAAGAAGGAATAGGAACAAGAAGGAGAAGAAGAAAAAGAGGGAGCAGAAAATGAAGAAGAAAAAGAGGGAGCAGAAAATGAAGAAGAAAAAGAGGGAGCAGAAAATGAAGAAGAAAATGAAGAAAAAAAAGAAGAAAAGAAAAAAGGAGGAACGCAAAAGAAAAGAGTTGAAGGAAGAATTGGAAAAAAAAGCAGGGCAGACATCGAAAAAGAAGAAGCAACAATTAAAAGGAAAACAGAGTAAAGTATTTAGAAGATAAAAAACCGATACTTAAAACTTAGTTTAAAAATAAAGGTAAAAGCTTAAAAAGAAGTTTGTATGAAGGTTTTTAAAATTAATTTAAAGTTTACAAAATAAACTAACGATTTTTGAAAAAATTTGTTATATTTATTACTTCCAGAGAAAAAATTAGGACCAATTCAAAGACAAACCAGAAAATTAAATGAAAATAAATAAATAAATAAATAAATAAAAAAAAAGACATGTGAAAGAGAAAGGTGTACATGAAAAATAAGGGGCTGCGAAGCAGCCCCAAAAGCCCCTAGTCATCTATATTTAGAAGTAAAATAATTCAAGATTTCAATAAGGGGGGATGGAAGATAGAAGGAGAGCGAGTAATACAATCGTGCGGGAAGAGAGAGAAGAAATAGTTTATAAGTTTGAGATCTCCATTCAATACTCGAAACATGACTCAGTCAAAAAAAGAAAAAAAACAAAGCAAAAATACTTTGGCAACCATTTCCATCCTGTCATTAGACCAGAGATCGTTTGGAGAATAATATATGGTGTGTATTCACACTACACAGGGAGAAGTCAAAACATTATGACCGAATGAATCATTAGCCTGTCTCGGCACAATATATTGACTCGCAAATTTGCGCCCTTTTTACGGATGAAATAGTTTCCTTGCAATTTGAGGGACATTTGATTTGTGGAATCGTAATATGAATCAGCAGAATTTTTTGCAGCGTCAATAGGGTGCCATTAAGCCTATCACATAAAAACCCTACGTTTTTGCAAACATTCATCGAGATAATTACGACTTAATTCCAGGTTCACGCGGAGAAAGACCTAATAAATGGATATGCTGTGTGCACATTTAGATAATGGAAGTACATTTTGTTTTGAGAAAAATTTTCCTTTTCTTCATTTATACGTTTCATGATCACATGTCTACTGATTTAAGAAAGAAAAGATGAAGGAAGAAAGGGGGAAAAGGTAGCCGGAACGTTAGAAGTGCCCAAGTAGCGCATGAAATCCAAGAATGAGACGCCTGACATGTTGATAATGAAACTGTACAAATGCACGTCTCCTTTGCCGTATTTAAAATTGGTCGAGCATACATGCGCTATGTAAGTACCGTTAAATGACAAATACAATTGTGTTTACTTCTTCCCTTGAAATTAAGAGTAAAAAGTCCAAGTGAGGAAGCTTTACAATAAAACACTGCTCAGGTATTTCTCTTCTTCAGAGCTTCATCCGTCTTTCCATCCTGGGTCAATCGCACACCCAAGTACCTATAGTTCAAAGAGCGTTTGATCTGCAGTCTATCCTCCAACTCAATGCTTTGCAGATCACCTTTCAAAGTCGGTTTTTCAGGTTTGTATAGACTGACTTCCAAACCTGACTTCCGATACTCCTCTACCATCTTGCGCATCATGTACTCAACGTCATCTTTATCTTTAACTATAATCATTTGATCATCAGTAAAGCACAGAGTGAAAAAAAGCTTTAAAATCATGCAAATGGACTCCTCTTCCAGCACATTTCTTCTTCCAGAAACACAATAAAATTTCTAAAAAAAAAAAAAAAAAGCATAATTTCATAGGATATCAACCATTTTCAAACCTACTTTCCTTCATTTTTATAAAGAAAATTATTTCTACGAAAGAGTCAAGCAATATGAGTTCAATCAGGACGTTTAAGATGAACCGTTCAGAACCTGAAGGCAATCTTTTACCAAGTGGATTTTTATGAAGTTCCGAACTTAGAAGACTGGAAACCAACGCAAACCGCTAACTGAAAACCTCATCATAAGTGCAGTCATGCTGCCTACACGAGATTGATTATACGCATCAAATTTGCATTCTCTGCAAGTTAATAATTGAAAATTTGCCTAGACCCTAGGGCCTTCAAACACCCCGCGCTTCCTCCACTTCCCGCAAGTCGAACGAAAGTGGTGTCCTCAAGCATAGGTCCAGACTGCCGTGCTAAGAAAGATCATAGTATAAACCGGCAGGCGTTGCCATATTTCAATCAATAAAAACGAGTTTAAGGATGATATTGTGAATAATTTTCTTCAATATTTTCAGACAGTTTGTTATGCAATTTAATCTAAAATATCTGAAAATTTAAAAAAAAATAACTCCTCAAAAATACGTGTTTCAACCAGGGAAATTTGGCAACTCTCTGATGCTCATACGGCGTTTTCCCTCACCACGACGCACAGTGAATCGAGTCAATTAGAGAGGTCGGACATGAAATTCTTGATGCAAATTTCGATGTTTATTTCGTCACATTTTAAATTTAAAGGGAGCCTCTAGCGGGAAATTTCACGAGGAAACGATTGGAACCACTTTTAGAACCTCTAAGTTTGGTATAAACGGTGTTATAAACGTTTAAAGTTTCCAATGTTTCTCCGATTGTCTCGATCCACTGTGCGGCAGTAGAACTGCGTATGGATAACAGTCCAAAAATCGACCCCTGACTTCCATTCGAGTGAAAATTGATAAGCAGTCTCATACAGTGCGCAGTGGCGGGGAGGAGTCTTTTATTAAGATCCATCGGTAATTCGGAATCAGTTTAAGAGCGGATAATGAAGAACAAAAAGCTCCTCGAGGAGAGAGACGATGTGGCAGTAGACAAAATTCAGTTTTATGAAACCACTTCAAGTGCAAATTGTTGCTCGGGGCTTTGAGCGTGCTACCGACCGCCACGTTGCGAGGTGCCGCCAAAAAGCACTGGACTCGTTCGACTTACGAGAGGCTAATTTTTGTTCGCTCAACCTGTTTTGATTGGCAACATTGCATGCACTTTCTTCCTCCGCCATTTTAAGGTTGCAGATATGTTTATCCGTGGCTGCCAAGTGCAGGAGTGATTGATTTGTTTCGCTGATTTCAGAACGAAAAAACTTCGTAGATTTGACAACGACGTTCGAAGGAGCGAATAAATTAATTTTCGAGCCGTGAAACTGATTTTAGCGCGCGGTTTTTCGCCGAATGTTTCTAATTCCCTGCGAAGGAAAAACATATCTCCAAATGTTCAGAGGCAAGTAGTTTGTATTGCTGACGCCGAGGACAATTCTCTGATTTTCGCTTAGCTTCAATCAGGAACAAGGCAATGGAATCAATTTTTAGAGTAGGACTGCAACACAAATTCTGCAAGAAATCATTCCTTATTCAGAAATCCAAAGATGGTTACACCCCTGTGAAAAAAAACCATAACCCAGCAATATTCACAAAATATGGTCTCAACTTTCGAGATGTTCTTGATAAAAACGTTACTAGAAACATTATTTTTTAATATGAGATATATGATAACATTTACCAAATTACATGACGATGTTATTACCAAAATACATTTACAAACTTCCTGATCATCTTTCAGAAAATATTTTCAAAATAATGGGCAAGTATTTAAATTCAACGATATTTTGAAATATTTTTCAACCATTGGAAAAAAGTAGTTCAAAATACGATCAACTTTAACATAACAGCAACCTCTTGATATTTTTTTAAACATTTTCGAAACTACTTTGGGTATGCTCTCGGTTTCATTGGAGAATCGTCTTCAGACTATTTACGACCAAAATGTCTTTCAAACATTTCATCTATCACGCAACTCTAAAAAGCGAGTATGCCCTTGGCCGTGAACCCGAGTTTAAACGACCACGTCTTTTTGACAAGAGCGTAAAGCGACGAAGAAGAGCAGAGGAGTGGTCAGGATTTCTATGTGTTGGATAAGCTAATCTGTGCGGTTAATTTAGACCGATAACGGAGGCTCCCGTAAACTTAACGACGCATAAACTTTTTCCCCGATCGCGAGAGGGTGGATGTTAGCATACGGGAGAGGGGGAAGACAGGGGGGAGGAGGGCAAGGGGACTAATTTAATCATCAAGCACTGCGCATTAGTGGGTCACGATTCACGCTTGAAAGTTATAGGTTAGGAAGTGCGTGAGAAAGCTAAAGATGAATGATGAGCCCTGGGTAAGATCACACTAGTGGCGTAGCGTGAATTGCGATATATCGATCGTTACGTCATTTAAAACTATGGAAAAGGATCGATAAACAGGGTGTTCGCAGCGAACACCTTAATAATCGATTCTTTACCATAGGTTTAAATGGCATAACGATCGATATATCGCAATTCACGCCACGCCACTGGATCACACGCGATGCCGCGAGGGAGCCTGACCCGTGTGCCGTCCTTTTTTGACGTGATCGATCTCGTAAATGGACTGAAATAAATTGGACTGATGATACTGTTGCCCATATTCGAATTAAAAGAGAGAAAAAAGGAGCATAATTTCGCCTCTGCGTGAGCCCTGCGGCGCTCTTTTTTCATATGTGACCGTCACACCCCCTTGCCATTTTCAGAGGAATCGTCTAGTTTTTCGAAAACTGAATACATATTTGGTGAGCTCAGGTTAAAGCTATTAGAGACCCCGCAAATTGCAACCCATTCAAGTATTTGCGCTGGCTTGCAAATATCGGAACCTCCCCGCGGTTGCAGGCGGTAATCCGTTGCGTAAGTCCGCGCCGTGGGCCGGCGCGGTCCCCTTCGCACGGAGCCAACTCCGATGTCCGACCCGTTGAACCCGCCACCCAGGGCGGCAGACGGGCGGACAGGGCACCAACCCCTCGTCTCTCTGGGCCGGCAGAAGGTCCGCCCACTCTCACACCGACCGATGCCCTCGGGGAACGACGGCGGTCTGCCATTCACCCTCCACCGGAGGGCTTAGGGGCGAACTACCTTTGGCGGAGACGAACGAGGGATTCGTCTCAATCGCCGAGGCGCCTCGCGGGCCAAGGGGATCTCCTCGGTATACCGCCCGCGAGGGACAGTCTCTGAACTTGGCCTCCGATGCGGGGGGTGGCCTGGGCTCGGGTCTACCGAGGTCCCATCCAGGTCGCTGCGTTGCCAGACCGCCCGACTACCCGAGCTGTGGGCAAAAGGCCAAACGGCGGACCCCTTAGCCGCGCGGCCCGGTTCTGCGCAACAACCGTCCGTGGCGTGCCACGTACGACAGTCCAAGCGACTCGCTCCGGGCCTACGGGCCGGGAGGGAGTCGCCACGGGCCGATAGGTCCGAACAGGGAGTACACCGACGGGGGACCCTGTCTCTGGCCTGTCGTGTGGCCGTGAGACAGGGGCCGCAGCTCGCGGTGCGCCTACCGGGGGCCAAGCAGGGACCGCTTGGCGGGACGGACCCAACCGGCGAACCGCCTCACCCGGCCGGCGGCGTCATCCGTCCGGCCGGGCCTGGGCTTGCCCGGAGGAGCCTTGAGCTCCGAGGCGGGATCGCAAAGGAGGTCCATATCTAAACCTGCTTCCGGACACGCGCCTTATGACGCGCGTGCTCTTCTGACTGGCGAGCGCTCGGCGGCGGGCGACTCGGTGACGCGAGTCGCTGTCTCTGCCGGGGCATACGACTCGGGGAATAAAACCGCTAAGTATTGAAGCGGGCCGACCAGAACGGCCCGCGTGAACCCGAGCCGAGAAATGGAGCGAGCCTGTCTGGCGGGCGAAGACTCCGGCCTTCGCTGACGAGCCGAGGCCATGTCCGAGGCCAATACCGCGCTATCATACCTGTGCACCCCAATCTCTGAGGCCACGGGCTCTGTCCTCGGCGCCGAGGGGTTAGCGGGTGAGCTCGCCGATCGTGGTAGACGCCGTCTCACCTCCGAAGCCGTCGGGCGGGTCTCCGGTGTTTCTGCCGGTCGACTCGTTGGTGGGTGATCTCGCCCGCCGCATAGGTCCTTGGTGTGGGGTGGTCGTTAGGGGACACCGCTAAACGGGCCACATGAGCTTTGTCAAGGTGAAGATCACCCCCATGGCGCTAGGAACAGCACTTGCTGAGGCCTGTCGAACGTCAAGCCACGCAAATCTAAGTATTTGCGCTGGAATGCGGAGTGGGTCTCCCGCTGAAAATGAGAAACATCTTTCTTCAGTTCAAAGCCCGGGTTTGCTTGTTTGGGAACTAACTTACAATGGGGCTCTTGCAAACTTCAGCTGGAGCAAAAACAAGAGTTACTTCTTTTAGAAAATGGATCAAAAATCACGATGAGACAGCACTCCTAACTTCACAATATTCGTTAAAAAATATGCGTTTTTTTTTTCTTTCTTGCTTTTTTAAAGCTTCCTGCTTCAAAAAAGATATTACGGCACAGATTAACATTTCGTGGGAGAATTCGTTTCATCCAACCCTTGCGTACTAGGATGCTACACAATATTCAACATGGCTGACTTCTCCGCGCGGAAATCGTGAGGAAGCACCATGGTCTTCATCAACGCGAGGAAAATCTAATAAAAATAAATAGGTCGGTTGATAAAACCCCGTCTCGTCACGCGTGTTCTAGCGGGTTGGCGTCAGCCATGTTGTATATTGCGTAGCATCCTGGTTTGTAAAGGTAGGATGAAACGACTCCTCTTATGAAATGTTCGCCCGTGTCACAGTATCATTCTTGAACAGGAAGCTTAAAACACTCATATTTCTTACGCAGACTCTGAAAATAGGAGTGTACTAGGGGGCTACGCCCCCTGGCCGCTACGCGGCCCAACCCCCTGAAGGCGCTCCGCGCCATCAATGGGCCGCTTCGCGGCCCCATTTTTACTCTCCTATCGGTGTTAGTTTTATTTTTCCCCTAAAAAATTACGATATGAGGTATACTTTACTTTCAGAATTAAATAATTTTTGGTTTTGATGAATAAAGTAACAAAAATTTTTTTTGAAGTCTAAAGGACGCGTTTTGGAATGACTGCTTGATGAAATATTGCAGTAAAACAACGAACAATTTTAATCAAGCAATAATAAAGTATTACGGGAGATGGGGATCGAACCCACACATTGATCTAGGTGGACGCTTCCGACGTCTTTGATGACTCGGCCACCGCTCGTCATGAGGGGGGTGAGGCGAATCTTGTGTAGATAAGTGTAGAGCTGATGCGCAGGCTACACAGCTACTGCGCAACCTCCTCGACCACTGCGCATCCTCCCGCGCATAGCGGTAGCAGTCTCGGAGCATTCTGAAAATTCACTCACTTTTATAACGTGATTGTAAAAAAACCTGGGTCCTATTTCCAAAATCTGAAAAGAGCGGGCTCATCTAGGGCCAATTACCCGTCGATTACCGCAAAAAACTTGGAAATCGGCCCGGTAGAACGCTCAAACGAACTATGACAAAAAATATAAATTTACATTGTTTAAATGGGAGAATTCGCAACTTTACCATTTAATATAAAAAAACCTGGGCCATATTTTGAAAATCTGAAAAGAGTTGGCTTATCTAGAGACAATTGCCCGTCGATAGCCGCAAAAATCATAAAAATCGGCTTGGTAGAACGCTGGAACTAAGCGTCACCAGTTTCGCAAAATTAGGAGGTCTCGGAGCTTATAGTATAGATTTTAGGCTTGCCCGATGCACTCATCATGATTTTTGAGCTATTATCTTAATGAGGTAATTCTTCTTTTGCTCCAGCTGAAGTTTGCAACAGGTCCCTTGAGTAAATAATGTCAACTGGGCAGCGGACACCTTACACGGAAAAAACAACATGAGTGCTGGGCACTACTGGCCGTCAGTTGTGAGCAGTTGGCTGACTTTTAAGCGCTGTACACCGCAGCACTGAAAGGCGGTAGAGGTGGGCACTAAACACCAGTTGTGCCGATTAGATGCCGCGAGACGCAGTTGTGCTTAAGAGGTGTAAATCCCAGGATTCTTCATATACATGCAGGGTTAGTCAAAAGTCACGCACCACTGGCCATAACTTTACAGTTCTAATTATGGTATCGACTTGCGGTTTAAGACATTTTCCTCATATCGAAGGGGAAACTTTTTGGATACTTTCCAGTTTTTGATCCCCTCGGGGGGAGAGGGCGGGGGGCAACTCAACAATATCAAATGGCCACCCCCCTCATGGTCAGTGGTGCGTGACTTTTGAATAACCCTGTATCAAGATTAAATTTTTCCCCGTTTGGTTCCTCTAAGTGCATCTATAAAAACCACCGCTGTCTACAATCAACCAGAATCTTAAGGAGTGAATTTTTAAAATTATAGGGTATTAGAATTAAAGTTAGTTTATATTTGGTTACGGCAGACTGAATTAGTGGTCAAATCATTCGATACGCGTTTGAAAGCTGGCCGGACCAATTGGTTTCTAAGTAAGTGCATGTAGTGCAATTTTGCCTCACCGGGAAAGCACGAAAAAATGATCGCTGTATAAAAGTACACGTGTTTTGTGAAGAACCATCGAATACTTCAAACATCGAATGACACAGTCACTGAATCCGTCTCCAGCTGGTAGATTATTGAAACATTTCGGCGAGACAAGGCAAGACAAAGTCCCATCCATCCCATGCAATACATTGCAGTTCTATGTCTTGTCGGGCTGGCATAAATTTCAGTAGTCGGCCTGCTGAAATCGATAAATAACGCTTCCCATCGGGAAATGACCACAGTAACGGGAACATTGATGCCAAGTCCCTTGAAGAGTGCGCGGGTCAGCACGACTGTGTAGTATGTTGCTCACTACGAATATGCTCGTCAGGTCAAAGGGATGGGTCAATACGAGGAAAAACATCCAGTCATTTGCATATTATTGCAGTCCGTCGACGATACGTCCAGAACTAGAGGCGCCACCGCTGCCGGCCGCACTGGCACACTTTTTTACACTTTGTTTGATCTCTCACGAGTTTCTGTCTTCCTATATTTCGGGAAGAGATCCAACATAAAATTACTCAGCCGCTTGTCGTAGTTTCATCGTATTTGCAAATTTCACCGCCTCCAGGATTTTTAGCTACACATATGTTTATCAAGGGAAAAAAAGTTTAATGAGAATTGAGTGTTTTTATTGAAAAAACTTCCAAAATCTTACGGAAATTGACGAACTTCAAGTTTCTTCATCGGATGACACGGATGACTCAATATTCGGCTGTTTTTCGAAGTAATTTCCACCACTTTGAACACAAAGCTTCAGCCGTTCTGCCCACTTCACAAGGATCGTCTTTTCGAAGTCCTCTTGACGTAGGGTTTTGAAGCATTTTTGAACAGCGGTTTTGATCTAGGCTTTGGAATGCCTCTTCCCTGAGTTAAAGAAATTTCTGAGAGGCACACGGTTTGATTCCATAGCCTAGATCAAAACCTAGATCATCAAGGTATGGATTATTGTCATTTAAAATGATAAAAAAAATTAGGTACGTACGTACTTTCCTCTCTTTCTAATGCACTTGTAAGAGGTAAAATATCGACTCGCATACCTGTCAACACTACCGTGCTAAGAAGAACGCCGTATGAACCTTAAGACGTTGCCAAGTTTTTTCCGATTAAAACTGAACTTTGTCTAAGGACTGACTGTATTATCACCGATGCCTGCCTCTTCCCTGAGTTAAAGAAATTTCTGAGAGGCACACGGTTTGATTCCATAGCCTAGATCAAAACCGCTGTTTGAAAATGCTTCAAAACCCTCCGTCAAGAGGACTTCGAAAAGACGATCCTTGTGAAGTGGGCAGAACGGCTGAAGCTTTGTGTTCAAAGTGGTGGAAAATACTTCGAAAAACAGCCGAATGTTGAGTCATCCGTGTCATCCGATGAAGAAACTTGAAGTTCGTCAATTTCCGTAGGATTTTGTAAGTTTTTTCAATAAAAACACTCAATTCTCATTTAACTTTTTCCCCTTGATAAACATGTAGCTAAAAATCCTGGAGGCGGTCACGCTACATGTCATTTTCAAAACCCTGTATCTCTGTCATTTTTTAAGCCAGAGAGTTGTTCTTGATCTTGTTTTATTGGCAATTACGTCTTTTTTAAGTACACATAAACCGCAAATCAATAGCTGCTTTCGTTCGCTCAAAATCCGGAAGTGGGCAAAACTTTTTGAACACCCTATGTATTGGACATATCATATCTGACACCAGTGTTAGAGAACGTGTCGCAGCAATTATAACCAGAATTTGAGCCTCAGGTACGTCCTCCTCTTCAAAATGTTGGGAGGATAAAAGGAGAAAAAAAAAATCAATTTCAGGTAATTTAGCGCCGTGAATGGTGTTCAACCCAACGCACGCGAAGAACCGTCACAGGGACCATCTGTCGGTTGCGCGGAGCTAATGACTTACACCATTACGCTACTAAGTGATAAAGACAATGTAGTAAATGTTGTCGGATTGTAAAGCTCAGCTTACGACTTACAAAGCTTAAGGTATTTAATAGCTCATGATTAAATAATTCAAAAGGATAGTCTTCACGGGCAGATTAGATAGTTAGTTAGTATATTTTGCGACATTCAGCGTCACAGGCTATTAACGTCTTTGCAGAAAATTTTGAAAATGGGAGTATATACGAAAATTTAGATTTTTAAATTAAGAGAGGTGGAGAGTTTTAGAATTGTGGTCGTAATATTGGGTTCATCGCATGTACGTGGGTTTATATTTCTGTTGATTGTAGGGGAGTAGATCTGTGATTGGAGATATCGGAGGGCAGAGCAGTCCAAGACTTCTAGATCAGTTCCTTTTACCATGTATGCAGTTATGCAGATGGCACCACGCGGACGGAGGTACATTTGGACTGCACTTTGCAATTTGGACCTATAAATTCTGGCTCTTCTGGAAAAACACTTATGTGCATAGGGGAACTAATGGTTCATGCGTTGTTTTTAAACCGGGCTAGAATTTTTAGTTCCGAATTGCAAAATGTAGTCCATTTACTATGACGATGTGCTCGATCCTTTGGGACGTTCGAACTATTCGTACACTTCTGGTTTTGTTGAATATAATAAAATGATAAACCCAAAGGGGTACGCCATCGGATACCGACTGGACAATGTTACATTATAAGCATGGAAAATTATATTTCCACGAAGCAACTTCACACATTGCACTCTGTGGTGTAAGGAAAATTGATAAAGTCAGTGGGGAGCTAAAACGTTTACCTTCAGCCACCATTGGAACACACCTAGTCAATCGGTGATAATACAGTCAGTCCTTAGACAAAGTTCAGTTTTAATCGGAAGAAACTTGGCAACGGCTTAAGGCTCATACGGCGTTCTTCTTAGCACGGTAGTAGTGTTGGAAGGTATGCGAGTCGATATTTTACCCCTTACAAGTGCATTAGAAAGAGAGGAAAGTAGTTGGAAATTATAGTTGAATTTTACGTACCTAATTTGTTTTATCATTTTAAATGACAATAATCCATACCGAGTTGAAAAACGCTGACTCCGCGAGTTTGAATATTAGATCCAAACACATCTGTGCAGCTAGCACGGAACGTGTGTTAGCGCCTACAAGACTGCATGAATACTTCTCGCATTGCGCGTACCAAACGGAGGATACTTCACGCATTGCTCGTTCTCTATGGTGCGTATGCGCAATGCGTGAAGTATTCATGCAGTCTCGTAGGCGCCACTGGTCTTAGAACCGTGTTTTGATGCTTGATTCTTGTAGATTAGCTAAAAATTATGAGATCCATCCAAACCGCAACTTTCTACGCTCAATATTAACCGCGATATCGCCCTTCGAAAAGTCGGATTTTGACGACATCCACTGCGGTAGTGACACCACTCGTTTCTTCACCAATAGTTTTATCAGTAAGGGAGACAAATATTAGCACTGGTTATTCTACGTGAAACGCGAAAGAAAGCAAGGTGGAAGAAACCAAGGGTGTTAATACCGCGGTGGATGACGTCAAAAACCCGACTTTTCAAAGAGCGATACCTATCTCGATTAATATTGAACGTAGAAAGTTGCGATTTGGACAGATCTTAATATTTTTAGCTAATCTACAAGAATCAAGCATCAAAACACAATTCTGTGACCAGCTCAACTGACCTACTGTCGTTATTCTGGGTGTACCACTAAATATAACACCATGAAACCATCTATTAAAAATATTTATCTTACGCTTGGGGGTGGGGGAGGGGGGAGGGAAATGCGTCTGTGTGATGAAAACATTGAAAACTTGCTTTGATCGTAGAAAGCGCCAAAATTGAATTATTGCTCGATCTGACCAAGGAGAATTCAGTTTCCTCCTCTATCTCTTCTTCTTACCTCCGCGGAAGTTAGAATTGGCGAAAAAAACTTACTGACTCACGAATTTGATTCGAAAATCTCGGACATGAATGGCGTTTTCCGTCCTCGCTTACATTGCCCGGAACGGCTTATAAAATAAGTGATTACGCGAGATGCTCGAGGTATGAAGGGCAAAGGAATTACATCTGCGGTACTTCTCGTAAAGGCCGCACAAGGCTCTTTCCAACAATCATTGCCCGCAAAAAGCGATGCTTAGTTTTTATGACCGGCGTCTATCTGCGCCGAAAATCAAATTAGGTGACCACAACCGGGCAACTTTTTAGTGTCCTTTGATGTTTTACTCCAACGCGTTCATCGCTTTTACACACGCTGCCTCACTCCGCTTCCCTCTGTCCGTTTAATCTCCTTGTTCATGGACCATAACAAGGACTATGTACACATGCTCTTGGAAATACAATATTTTGCACAACTTTGACCCAAATAAAATTTGACAGTATTTCAATTCGCCCTCTACAAAACTGACTTTAAAGTTAAATTACTGTTTGAATGGGCGGAGCCAGGGCCGGATATCTATTTGGCTCCTCTCGAAAAATATGAATCATTTTGCTAGATATTGCGCGATACATCCTCTATCTTTGAAATTGGGATTCGATCAATTTTTCGGCGAGAGGAGCACAAAATTGCGCTCGAGACGTCTCAACTTTTCATTATTTCTAGGGGAGGAGGCCCTCGGGACTCCCATTTGGAACTATAGAGGAGTCGCCATAATCCTCTTTGAAGGAAGCCCTAGGAATTCCCGCGCACTGGAGAAAAAGCACATTGGATCTAGAGTCCAGACCCTTGAAAACATTGACAAGAAAAAATACTTTTGATTCCATCGGATTTTTGCTTGAATCAAAACGAAATGCGCTTAAATTAAAAGGCTTGGTTCTTGATTTAAGCTAGATTCTATGATTGAATCAAGAGTACTTTTTCTTGTCGATGTTTTTCAGAGTCTGGACTCTAGATCCAATGTGTTTTTTTTTTTTTTTTTTTCAGTGCGGTTGGGTATCTTTTAGTGCCCAAGTCGAATATAATTGCGTTTATATTCACAAGATCTAGGTATAGAATTTTAATATTTTATTTACCAATACATGGGAACTTTTCAAAATTAATTATAAATGTTATCGACGTATGTTCCAAGCCCACTAATATCACAAATCTCACTCTATAATATAAAAGCATAATAGTAACGCGTAACGTACTGTCTGAGGTGCGAAGCGTTTCGAGGGGCTACACTGCAAAGCGATCAGAGAGAGCGTAGCCCCCTATAGTTATTCCTGTCATTTCAATGGACCACCAGACAAGGTACGAATTTAAACATTCTGATACATGTTTTTTAACCAGAATTTCACGTAAAACAAGATTCTTGCATAAATAATTAACCGACTCCAAATTAAGATATTAACGTTTTAATTTTACAATGGTTTCGAGAAATTTGAATTGCTCGGTCACAAGAAACACAATACTCCATGTGAGTCACGTCGCACTCTACAACGGTTTTGGCAGGCTTTATCAATCAAACATTCTTCATTTCCCACCCTTAATGGAGATGTCGCATGTGTGAGGAATTTGCGATTTGACTGTTGATTCTTTCGTAAAAGATCGCGAAAAACACGATGGTGCCACTGGTTTTCTCTGAAATCAACTCCCAAGCTCAAAAAAAGCTCTCAAGTTGAGGCCAAAAAGGAGGGGATATCCATAGAGTACATAGAGTCGTAATGTAAATGGGAGAGCTGGCGCCATGTTCTGCTCGACGAATTCCGAGCCCGGTGTGCGCCGAGTTCGGGTCGCTTTTTCGATACATTTTCGATCCAAAATTGCGGTGTGGAATACGTGGTAATTCCTATCTCCTCTGTTGTTGTTGTTGTTGTCATCGGATGGCCGGGTACCCGTGTATCGCAAACAATCGATTATGTATCGAAAAAGTGACCCGGCGTCACACAGAAGTCTCGGAATTCGGGACCTGGAAAATGCTTAAAAGTGGCGCCAGCTCTCCCAATTACATTACGACTCTATGTACTCTATGGGGATATCCCACGCTATCCTGAGAGTCCGCCTCTACATCAAGACAAACTCTCCATGCAAGGATAGGGAGCAAATACATTGGCAGGGCTGCCACTTTATTTGGGGACTCCAAAACTGAAAACACGGCATCACTGCTAATGTATTTGCTCCTTATCTTTGCATGGAGAGTTTGTCTTGATGTAGAGGTGGACTCTCAGAATAGCGTGGGATATCCCCTCCTTTTTGGCCTCAACTTGAGAGCTTTTCTTCAGCTTAGGAGTCGATTTCAGAGAAAACCAGTGGCACCATCGAGTTTCTCGCGAACTTTTACACATGAATCAACAGTCAAATCGCAAATCCCTCACACATGCAACAGCTCCATTGCTCTCGAGAAGACTCAACTTTTCGTTATTTCTAGGGGAGGAGGCCCTCGGGACTCCCATTTGGAACTATAGAGGAGTCCCCATAATCCTCCTTAAAGGAAGCCCTAGGAATTCCCGAGGTTGGGTATCTTTTAGGGCCCAAGTCGAGTATAATTGCGTTTATATTCACAAGATCTAGGTAGAGAATTTTTATATTTTATTAACCAATACATGGGAACTTTTCAAAATTAATAATGACATATATCAATACATATATAGTGATGCCCGGTATATAGTTTCGGAGTCCCCAAATAATGTATATAGTGTATAGTACATAGCGTCAAGATTAAGATTGCCATATTTTCGGTTGCATCAGCCATTTCCTGATTGCGCGCGAAACGCGAAAAGTTACAGCGTCAAGTGAGTATTTACCGGAAGTATTCAAATTTTCCGTTTTATCAGCCAATCACTAAGCACTCACATCACATGAAAGACTCTCTCGAAGGGCGCGAAAGTATTCAGCGTCAAGTGTATATTCACCGGAAATTTCAGCATTTCCGATTTCATCAGCTGATATAGCCAGAAACACTCTCGAACTTTACGCGAAATGTTATTTACCGAGCAAGTTCAGCAGTTTGATCAAACCGGTGAAGTGCGTGATCTGCAAACTACGTAAAAGCAAAGAAAATACAAGTCATTTCAGTTCATATACATTGCAGAAGTGCATACAAATTCGGAATGTAATGGTTTACAGTGCTACATTAACCACTTTTCTTCTCCTATCAAAACACCAGAGAGGAAAAAAATATTTTATACAGGAAAGTAGGTATTAAACTTCATCTCTACCATTGCGTTTTAAGGAGGAACAAAACTTTGAAATCTCTCTCTTACCTAGATCTTGATGTAATTGGTTCCTCTCCGTTGAACTTGGTTCAAATCATCAGTTTCCAGACGAAACGTCGTAACTACATTTCAATCTTGCAAAATTTCCACCGGGAAACTACTGAGGGTTTTTGCCTGAAAATCTCACCGATTTTTCTCTTGATTACAAATAAGAATCAGCAATATTTTGGACGGATTATGAGAGGAGAAAAAAATCATTTTATACAGGAAAGTAGGTATTAAACTTCATCTCTATCATTGCGTTTAAAGGAGGAACAAAACATTGAAACCTCTCTCTCTGACCGAGATCTTGATGGAATTGGTTCCTCTCCGTTGAACTTGGTTCAAATCATCCTTCTCTAGACAAAATGTCGTAACTACATTTCAATATTGCAAAATTTCCACTGGAAAACTACTAAGGGTTTTTGCCTGAAAATTTCACCGACTTTTCTCTTTGGACGTATTATGCACATTTGCATTCTTTCGATATATTGAATTTTTTTAGTAAATTTCACAACCTCGGAATGAACTTACGTTCCTTTTTAAGGAAACGAAGTACCGACTCAATCGTTAGAACAATTAGACAACGGTGCCTCACTGTGCAATTAAAAAAGCAGCCTCGAGTGCGGTTTGCGGAGTCTCGGAGGAGGTTGCCGCGTTTGGAGAAAATTCGCCGATCGAAAGCTCGAGTTGGGGGCGGTTGTGGGTTGCTGACGCGAACTTGGCAGCTCGCCTCGGGGAGCTGGGAGCAATGAAGCAATTGGTGATAATGATTTTAACCCTCATAAATCAATAACGTGACTATCAGGTGTGTTGGCTGCCGGCTCCAGCGTGCATCGGCAAACACCACTGTTTCCCGCCTCCCGCTCGGGTCACACATTCGCCTCACGGTTTCAGCTCGCCCAATACGTGAAGCAGTACCCGTCGAAACGAGGGTCCTAGGAGTCATCGAGGTCCTGTTCTTCAAAATTATCGATAAACTACACGGGGAAAAAAAAACACATTGGCTCTAAAGTCCAGACTCTTAAAAACATCGAAAAGAAAAAATACTCTTGATTCAATCAGATTCAAGCTTGAACCAAGAACCCAGCCTCTCAATTTGAGCGGATTTTTTTTTGAGTCTGGAATCTAGATCCAATGTGTTTTTTTCCCCAGTGTGCAGAAAGAAACTGAACATTTGGACGTATTTATGTTAAATGGAACTATGTGCAAGTGGAAAGATGGGTTTTGCTCCTTCATTGAGGGCCATAAAACTGTATGGGGATTTTAAAGCGCCAGTGACGTCAGCGGTGACGAAGCCGTCTCTATTGTCGTTCTTGCTCGGCTTCAAGCGGAAAGTATTTTTTCTTGTCAATACTGCGTGCTAAGGAAGAACGCCGTATAACCATTCGAGACTTGCCAAAAATCCTCCTATAAAATGTTTATTTTTGAGGAACGCTATGAATATTTCCCCTTTAAATTTTCAGAAACTTTTGGTGGAATTGTGAGCAAAATTATCTGAAAAATTGGAAGGAAAATATCCTCAAGTTTACCAGGAAATTCGTGTTTTACCAAAGGAAATTTGGCAACGCCTGAAGGTTCATACGGCGTAATTCCTAAGCACGGCAGATTAAGAGTCTGGACTTTAGATCCAAGCGACTTTTTTCCCAATGTCTCATTTTTCACGATGCAGAAAGTTAATAAATAATTTAATATTCATTAATGGTTTATTTATCATGAAGTAGCGAATTTAGATGAAATCAAGTTTCTTGTGGACTCTTCGTTCATAAATTAAAAATTGAAAAATTCCTCCGGCTAGTAGAATACACGGAATTTACACAATTCTGCGACCGTTTTTTCAAATGCTGGCGTTTTCAATGACGTTTATTACCTCATGTAAGTCATACATAAGAGTGCGTTAAACTCAGGGCCTATTTTATTGAGTCCTCTTGGATTCTCTACTCTTTTTCTAACGTCACGTCACCAGCCTCTGTACCCTACCCTGTCTCTGTACTCTGATAGAGTTTGAGTTCAAGTAGTGTGATCATAACAACACTATGGAACACTGAAATAAAAACACACATTGTATCTAGAGTCCAGACTCTTAAAAACATCGACAAGAAAAAATACTCTTGATTCAATCAGATTTAAGCTTAAATCAAGAACCAAGCCTCTTAATTTGAGCGGATTTCCTTTTGATTTAAGCTTAAAGCTGATTGAATCAAGTGTCCTTTTTCTTGTCAATGTTTTCAAGAGTCTGGACTCTAGATCCAATGTGTTTTTTTTTTTCCAGTGAAGAGTCTTTAAAATGTTGTGCAAGTATAGGCATTATTCGTAAATAATATAAGCAGGCAAGTGCACTAAGGTAAGTATGAAGTACAATACTATTGACGCAATGCCACATTACTCTTTTATGCCGATTCCAGGAGAAGGGTCTCCATTCTTCAGTAGCTGGATAGAGAAATCGCAGGTGTCTAAAATTTTGTGAATTTCATGTTTGAAATGACACTACTAAGAAAACTGAGGACGCGGATATCCTCGGTTTCTAAATTGGACAAGTATGGGATAAAATATGTCAAATTAACCTAATCTGCTAAAATACACATGTTTAAATGGACCGCGTTAAACAGAAAGGAACCAAGCCACATCAGGTATTGCCAAATTTAACCAGGCAATTTTTTTGACGAGAGAACGTTTATGCGGGTTCCTTTGAAAGTGTTAAGGAATTTGCGTCGTAGTATATGAAGAAAATTCACTGAAAGCACACAAATCCGCACAACAGTTTTTATTTTAAAAAATGAAATTGCCTACTGAAGTTTGGCAATAGCTGATGTGGCTTGGTTCCTTTCTGTTTAACGCGGTCCAATTGGCAAATGCCGCCAGACGACGATCACAAACCGGCGAAATTAAATCTATTTTTTTTCCAATTTTCCATGTCGGAAAAAAATTTTGAAAGAAATTGCGAACTCAGCTCATTAGGCACTCTCGGATGAAGCAATGACATTTTTGTGTGCAAATTCTCCATCAGCGGAAAACAGGCGAATGGTAACATTTCATGAAACTCTCCGTTAAAATATCGCCCTTCATTTTCAGACCCTGTAAATGGAGATAGGGCTGAAGATACCGATGAAGAGGCTCAATCTCGGCTATCGAGGCACGTAATTGAGAACTTGGTGATATTACTGCCGGTGCGCCGTACAGCGATAAAGCAAATCACCACTCGGGGAGACCTTCAAAAATCATCGAAAAAGCCAAATAAGGAGGAATGGCTCCTCTTAATGACCGGAATGAGCCGCGTCCTCGTCCCATCGATATCGAATCGCACAAATCCGAGCTTGAAAAGCTTTCAGGGGAGATTATCATGCAACAGAGAAAGGCCTGATTATTCCCTCTCTCGCCCCCTGGAATCCGCTATAATTGCTTCTTCTTCTTTCGCAGTAAAAAGTTCCCCGTTGCCGGGCGGGGTTGATAAGCCGACTTTTCCACGGGTCAATCGAAGCGTACTCGGCCGTGCTCAGGAGAAACATCGTATGAACCTTCAAGCGTTGCCAAATATCCTTCGATAAAACACGAATTTCTTGGTAAACATATGAATATTTTCCTTCCAATTTTTCATATGATTTTGTTCCCGATTTCACCTAAAGATCCTGAAAATTTCAAGGGAAAATACTCATTACTTGCCTCTAGAATAAACGTTTTATCTGGGGAAATTTGGCAACGCTCGAATGTTTATACGGTGTTCTTCCTTAGCGCGGGAGTATTACGCGGGGTTTTCACGGCGATCCGTCACCTCGGAGGCCTCGGGTGGGTGGGGGCGGGAACACGTGCGAGGAATTGAATTCCGCGCATAATAACGACCGTTCAAACTCCGAAATCACAGTTAAATAACTCGCCTTGACTCCCCTGGAAAAAAATAAAAATGAGAAAGAATAGCGGGGATGGAGGCGATGGAGGCGCGCACATTTACAACGTGCGGTATCGAATTTACGTTACTTTACCTTCGTGCGCTGTTGCCGATACAATGATGAAATTAACAAAAAAACTCGATCCCAGGTGGCAAAATGAAAATATTGAATGAAGAAAAAATTGATGAAAAACATTTATAAAATAAACAAAAAGTAGCAGAACAGAAAGTAGACGGAAAATTTAAAGCGAGTTTCACTATTTACCAAAGAAAATAGGTCTATTTCCTGTCTACGAAATGGATCTATTTTCCGTCTAGAAAATTGATAGGGCTATTTTTTTAAGAAAAAATATTCAAAAACCTGATGGAAAATAGAGGAAAATTGGATATTTTCTTTATCTGTTTCTTAGAAATTTAAAATTCAGAAAACAGATAGAAATAACACAGAATGTAGACAACAAAATTGTCTGTTTTCCTTGTATTCCGTAAAAACACGTATGTGGATAGGGAACCACATACGTTGGATAGGAAATACATACGTTGTTTCTAAACTGAGCTAGATTGTAGTTCCAAATTGCAAAATGAAGTCCAATTATGGGGTGTTATTACTTAAAAGGGTCACGGCGCGATCCGCCGAACGCCGAGAAAAATATGTTAAGACTGAAGAAGGAGGAACTGAAGATTTCTTCAGGAATATTAATTGGCACAGAAAAGGAAAAAGATCGACGTAGAAATACGTAACCCACTCCAATAATGGAATAAAGAGAACTTTGTTCAATTGCGATGCTGTCGGCACCTCGTTCGCAGATACGATTCGGGGAAATGACTACTGATTTTAAGCTGAGGCCTTAAATTTCATTTTGAATGCTCTCTCAAGCCTTTAAAAATGACTTAGTGACTGCCAACAACACAAAAGAAAAGAATGCTGGATTTCAAAAGATGTTTCACCAGACTCGAAAAGCACGTGTTTCGACTGCGATATTTCAAAATTGTCCTCATATTTTGCTCCCGGAGTAAAGAAATGATGAGTCAACAGACTTGGCTTCGTATATTTTTATAGAACATTCTTCAAATAATGTAACCGTTAAGAGGAAAAGGGACCATAATGCATGAGAGTAAAAAAAATCGATTAAGCTATTCTTATGAGGTCGAAAGAAAAAGTCGGATTATAATGTTTTGACGCAGTATTCTGGTGAATAAGTTGTGAGCAGTAGAGTTTATGTTTAAGCCAAATTGTAGGATGAAGTTGTACATATGATGATGTGGTGACCTTGTTCCCTCAAAATATCAAATTGAAAATTGGACAATTAGTTTTCAAAACTATATTCATTGTACTGAAAACTTCTTCGAGCCAAGGCATTACATGGTTAAGTAACATTTCTGGGCAACTTTCGTTCCTAATGTTCGTTAAATACCCCTCTGTGGGATTGTCTGCTCCCAAAAAGTCAATTGCAGGGCTTAGAAGACAAAGGCGCATGAGTGCAGTTTTTTTAAAAATAATGAGATATCAATGATTCCAAGTAAAACTATAAATGCTTATTCCATGAAAAGCTTGGTCCCAAATTCCAATTTTTAAGCATCAAAAAGTCAGTTATAACTTTCTCTCCGCCATAAAGTACCATGTAATTTCGAAACTTCAAACACGTATTTCTCGAAACAGCAAAACTGCACTTGTACACCTTGCCCTCGATTCTTAGTTTTGGCGTTGACAGAGGCCCCTCCTGCCGTGAATGTTCAAATGAAGAGGAAAATCGACGAGAGTGCTCAAGTAATATCTTCGTTTTTCAAAAAGTGTCTCTACACGATCTTAAGTAAAATTTAATTTTGAACACTTTTTGTATTTAATTATTTTCCGCTAAATCAACAGTTTGAGAGGTATCGTGCGCGTTGTAATGTTTACCATAAATCTTGAAATTTCGGCGCGAAGAACACGCCCGATCGTGACGGAAAGTTGATTTTCGGATTCAGCGTGAAATTTCACCGAAAAAGAAAGGGTGCAGATTTGGACTGCATTTTACAATTTGGAACTATAAATTCGGGCTCTTCTGGAAAAACACTTATTTGCATAGGGAAACTAATGGCACATACGTTGTTTTTAAACCGGGCTAGAATTAATAGTTCCAAATTGCAAAATGTAGTCCATTTAACATTCTGGATTTAAAAAAGTGTGCAACAACTCACGAAACGCTGAATTAACCGCTACAGCAGTTACTTTGGCAATTACAAGATGTAAAACTAACTGCTGTGGCGGTAAATTCAGCGTTTTGTAAGTTGTCGCACACTTTCACATCCAGAGTGTTAAACCATCACCCTTTTTTCGGTGTTTTATTGCTATTTTGTCTACGTTACGCCTTCAATTGTCGTGTTTTTCCCGGACTATAATTGCGTCGATCAGTGTCCCATAATTAATCTGAGCACGGATGGCGCAGTCCGCGGCACCGTGTGAACTGCGGTTTCATTAGGCTCGGTCGCATCAATTCGAGATGCATGGGCATAAATTCGTGGTGGTTGCTCCGAATGCATCGCTGATGAGACAAAAGCGGATGCAAAACACCACCGCGTGCATTTGCCCGGAGCATTGTTCATTACACAGGCCTACAGCCGAAACGGGGCGAGAATCTCAGATGCCTGCTGTCATCGAATATTTATCGTCACATCCGAAATTGTCATCCATGTTTCCCCTGCACGGAAAATGAAAAATTCGATTTCCAAACAAAGGCGGACTCCTTCCGTTTATATCTTAAGTGTTGAAGTAAAATAAATTTAAATATATGTTAAATAATAGATTATTGTCAGAGCAACTGACCCCTCCAAGAATCGATACATTTCCATGGGTTTATGAATGGAGCAAAATTGCCATCCATGTTTCCCCTGCACGGAAAATGAAAAATTCGATTATCCAAAAAATTGGATACAGAGGCGGACTCCTTCCGTTTAAACCTATGTTAAAAAATCGATTATTGTCAGAGCAACTGATCCCTCCAAGAATCAATACATTTCCATAGGTTTAAATGGAGCAAAATGATGTTGCCAATTTGCTGAATCCGTCAATGACTGGATAGTATCAGGAAAAAATGGATGTGGATTGGGGGGCTTGGAGGACAAGACGCATAAGTGCAATTATTTGCAATTAAGTGTCATCGAATATTTATCGTCACATCCGAAATTGTCATCCATGTTTCCCCTACACGGAAAATGAAAAATTGGATACAGAGGCGGATTCCTTCCGAATAAACCTACGTTAAAAAATCGATTATTGCCAGAGCAACTGACCCCTACAAGAATCGATACATTTCCATAGGTTTAAATGGAGCAAAATGATGTTGCCAATTAGCTGAATCCGTCAATGACGGAATAGGATCAGGAAAAGATAGATGTGAATGGGGGGGGGGGTTTAGAGGACAAAGCGCATAAGTGCAATTTTTGCTATTTCGAGAAGTACGTGTTTGAAGTTTTGAAACACGGACCATTATGGCGGAAAGAGAGTTCAAACTGACTTTTTAATGCTTAGAAATTGGAATTTGGGATCGAGCTAATTTTTCACGGAACATGCATTAAGACTACTTTTACTTGAAATCGTTAATAACTCAATTTTTACCAAGACTGCACCCATGCGCCTTTTCCTCCGAGCCCCTCCGTATAAACCATATAGCTTTGGATATATAGTCATGATGATAACCCATGGCTGCTCTTTTTTATATGTTGCGTATTCCTTCACTAATCTTTTTCTTCTCTTCCTTGTTTCAGGTACGGAATCTATGCAATTTTTATCATTTCAGTTACTAATATCAAATCACAATGAAAGGGTAGTGCTGGTGAGTCACTATATTATCGATAATTAGTTCCTTTTATAGCATACATAATAAGTAAGAAAACAAAGTGCGATCAAATGGGTTGATCCTCACCATTGACGAGTGCGATTTGGTTTGCGCTTTTACTTAAAAACTATTCCATTTTCACGTGCTGTTTTGGCGTTAAATCTGTTTCTTCTTTAGTTTATAAGATACACAGCTATAGTCTGGTGATTAATTAGTGTACTGTCTAAATATGGTATTTTCTATATCTTATTTCTATCCTTATTTTCTATAGGATGAACGATAGCCTATATCAACATGTTGAGAGAAACTCCTCATTGGCGGATCCAGTAAATTGGCAACATTGTTTTTCTCCATTTAAACCTATGGAAATGTATCGATACTTGGAGGGGCCAGGTGTCCGATAAGAATCGATTGTACAGCATAGGTTTAAACGGAGGAATCTGGTGTTGTCAAATTGCTGGATTCGCCTTTGAAACTCCTCATCCGGACATGCTCGTACCCAAACCACCTTCGGAGAGATCGATCGCGGAGAGGAAGGATGGCTCTTGGAACGTACAGCTTTCGGCGCGCTTTTTTGACGCGATATCGCCGGCAGTTGCAACCACGGGAAGGGGGAGGAAGTAATAAATAATTTGGAGAAGAATTGAATAAAAGGGAACAGTAGGAAGGAGGATGCTTGAAAGAAGTGAATGAAGAATATAAAAAGATGGAGCATTTACATAAAAGGATGAATAGGTTAAAGACGGATATAAATCAAACTTAACTACGCATAGTCATATCTCCATTTGGCATCTTTGCATGGCATTTTTGCGACCGATGAAATTCAGTGTGCTTAGCGAGCGAAAGGAGTGACTTCAACGACTGAATCATAATTAAAATCTTTGTTTAAAAAATTGAAAAGATAAACCTTACAATGACTTACCCTCGGTTTAAGGACGGAACGTACAGAGATTTAGCAGCAGCAGCAGCAGCTATCCTTCACCTAGGTTTTTCTTTCCCTCTATTCCTCCTATTCTTTCGCTATTTTCAGTTTCAAAATCAACTAAAAACAACAACAAAATTAGAGTAGTGTTTATTCTCGTCTCTTTTCTACGTTAAATACTTCATAAGGCAGTATCTTATTTCTGCTAAATCATTTTACTGGAAAGGACCACTACTAAGACCTCAATATTATCCGAGGTGGAGAATGATCTTCGGAACAACTTCATCCCTCCTTTGCCCAATGGCATATCCTACGATTCGAAAATCTCTCGAAAACAGCGCGCAAAAAGATAATTACCAGCGCCTAGAGGAAATTTATGCGGGCCTATCCTTATACCGCGCCGAAGGTGTGAATACATTATAGCTGAGCAGCTTTATTTTTCCTTACTCAGAGCCACCCTAACTTTCTGATCCCTTGGCCATCGGCACGAGTTGCTCCTCTGAAGAAGTGTTTGCCAAGTTAGACGATACTCACACGCGAACAGGAACTGACACAACCACCAAAAACTTCCGAGAAAGTGATGTAGATGGTCGTCATTGAAACCCCCACGTGTTCAAATGTCCTGACACAACCACCAAAAACTTCCGAGAAAGTGGTATAAATGGTCGTCATTGTAACCCCACTGTGTTCAAACGTTTCTCGCGACTGGCGGCGCACTACTTTCTTGGACTTTCGTACCAATGATTCTTTAATTGCTGATTTTATCTCGATCAGCTGAAACGTCTTCAATGTACGCGAGGAAAAGGGATAATGTTTTACAGAGTAGGCGCGGGTAATTTGCTGCACATCAGCGGGCTAATTATTGAAATTGATAGACAAAGCAATAGACAAAGAAGACACAAAGGTTATAGAGGGATCCTATTGGTGGAAGCGGCTGGTGGCAATGGACATAGGAGGTAGGTAATGGACTAACTAACGGCAACCCACCAAAGGCCCGACAGTTAGTCCATAATTTTCTTCCTTAGTCTATAAGAACCAACCGTGTCAACCAACAGGATCGCTCTATACTCCCTATGTCTTCTTTGTCTATCGCGTTGTCTATAAGTTTCAATAATCTGCCCGCAGGACTCATCCACGATGTGCAATAATTTAACTCACGTTGATTACGCTTTTCCTCGGGCACAGAGTTTGAGCTCTGGCCTGTTATGTTGTGAATTATAAATGAAGGGGGGAAATCTAAAACATGCTAAGTGCCGTCAGGTTTGGCGGCTGTTTTTCTCATTTGACGGAAGTCCAAAGGCCTCCTATAAAATGAAGTCTAAAATTCATAGACAATTTTGCAATAAAAGGTTAAGGAAACGAACACGTTTCGGTCATTTTACGGGGATACATTAATTCGATTTCAGACACTTAACGCTTAAAAAGGTTTGAATTTCTTATTTTCGTGTGCTAATTTCTTTCACAAGAGTATTTTCAATATTTATTCTTAAAAGAACTAATCACGATACTATACATTTTGCAAAATTTGTAGTTATGTAATATGCGAAGATTTTTATTGAAAGTTGTTATACTATGGACCTCCAATACATGCATCCATAAAAGCCAATACACCTTCCGATTAAAATCTTTCGTAAAACTAGGTGGAAATACTACTTTACAATTCAGACAACATGGGTGAGAAACCTTCGTTTTCATACTCGCGTCAACGAAAACTGCCAGGGCCTTCCTGAAAAAAATCAATGTTTATTCGCATCAAATCGGGCACTAAAATTTAGAAATGTCAATTAACTTGCGAGGGAAATTCACTTTTCAGCGTATTGAATTTGTGTTGATAATTAATTTAAAAGCACGTTGTATTGAGAGAGGATTGAAACATCTGTGAGAGACAGAGAGAAGTTGACCTGTATTGGATGATCTAAAAAAGAACCAATCTATTAAAGGGATGGATCGGGTTTTAAGATTAGAGTTCGAGAGTCTGAGCAAAATACCCAAACGCTACCATGGACAGAAACAGAGGATTTTTCTCTCAAAGGTCCGACGTATATAAACTTACTTTCCATGATGCTGTATTTCCAGAAGGAATTACTATCACTATTTATTTTGAGAGAAATTATCCAGTAAATGATTCCCGGATGAGAATTCTCGAAGAGTCAAATGGTAATATCATTACAGTTACGGGGCGACGGACCTGACGTCATCCAGGGCCGGATTAAGGGGGTGGCCACATGGACCGCGGCCCATGGCGGCAAATTTAGGGGGCGGCAAATTTTGCAATTTTTTTAAATGTAGGTATAAAAATCTCTCTTTCCTGAGAGTATAGTAATTTCTAATTTTATCGTTTTTCGGTGATAAAAGAGACAGCATCTTTAATTAGTCGAGTTAAGAGAGGAACTAAACACTCAATTAGGCCTGGAGCTCAGCGCAGCGAGGAATGATGACGAGGACTTGAGATGAAAAGTACAAGCCCTCGGCACGGCGGTCGACATGTAACACATATTAGCGCCTACAAGACTGCATGAATACTTCACCCATTGCGTCAAACACAGTGCGGCCAGGAGTGGTTGGCGTGAAACACGTAGCGCCTACAAGACTGCAGGAATACTTCACGCGTTGCGCCAAACACAGTGCGATCAGCCCGGCGCAGCGCAGCGGCGGAAGTTAAAATTATTAAACCACATTTATGTTTGTTCTTTCAATTTTTTGGTTCATTTCTTATAAATGGATGACCTTGTTCACACAGAGATATGTTTACGGAACTTGACTTTCGCGCAATGTTCCGTGAAATTTTGCTAGTATAGTGTTGACAAGGCTTTCGCAAAAAATGTATTCAGCATGAGTAGGTAAACGCGTCTTATGCACCCCTCCCCCTCTGGCACGTTCACTTGATGGTTTTTATTGATGTTTCAAAACGAATTAAAAGGGGCGGCAAAATACAGGCGGCCCATGGGCGGCAAGTAGGTAAGTCCGGCCCTTTCATCATGTGTTGCTAAAACTGGAGGCGCATCTCCTTGCTGTTAAAGAAAAGCGAGTGCCTTTGCTTCATGATATTTTTCATAGTTCGTCCTCTTGAAAATTTTATCTTATTTATGAGACAAAAATGTTACTTTCAAGCCATAAAATTATCATTTATCACGAGAGACGAATGAACAGTTTTCGGAACAACTGATGGCATTTGGCTAGTTTCGAATTCCCACTCTTCAATGAAGTTTTTTCCACCTCCTTAGTGTTATACTTGATCTTATTACGTGGATCCGAGTACAAACTTCACTTCCATCTGGCAACATTTTTCGGGAGCTGTTTACCTGCCGATATTCAATCACGCGGCTTTGATCGGGTCTGATTATTAAAACTAACACAACCCTTTTCAAAAGTCGACCACCGTGGCCACACTGCTTCAACAACCCTTGTAACGCTTCCACCCTCGCGGACTAGCTACTCGGGCAGCTTGGCAACTTCACCGCGCGGTCAAGCTAAGACGCGAGGACTCCTTCGATCCTTTCCCTGATTTAGATATTTTGCTCTCCTTGTACCCGAGAAGATTAGGGCCTGAGCTGAAGGTAAGAAATCCCCTTCACTTGCGCGGAAAATCAATGCCGAAAAATTTGACATCGAACCTTGGAGACTGCGGGCCTGCTTTGGCTTCCGTTCTCTTCCTAACTTGCCTCCTCCGGCTCTACCTAAACAGCATCACATAATGAAGATGTTGCATGTGTGAGGAATTTGCAATTTCACTATTGATTCTTGTGTAAAAGTTCGCAAGAAACACGATGGTGCCACTGGTTTTCTCTGAAATCAACTCCCAAGCTCAAAAAAAGCTCTTAAGTTGAGGCCAAAATGGAGGGGATATCCCACGCTATCCTGAGAGTCCACCTCTACATCAAAACGAACTCTCCATGCAAAGATAGGAGCAAATACATTGACGGGGCTTACCACTTTATTTGGGGACTCTAAAACTGAAAGCACGGCATCACTGCTAATGTATTTGCTCCTTATCTTTGCATGGAGAGTTCGTTTTGATGTAGGGGTGGACTCTTAGGATAGCGTGGGATATCCCCTCCATTTTGGCTTCAACTTGAGAGCTTTATTTGAGCTTGGGAGTTGTTTTCAGAGAAAACCACTAGCACCATCGTGTTTCTCGCGCACTTTCATATAAAAATGAATGGTCAAATCGCAAACTCCTCACACATGCAACATCTCCATTACGGGGGAATTTGAATTCGCATTAAGAATGCGTTGTGTAAGACAATGCGCAAGGAGAAGTCCATAGGACTCTGGTAATGGTGACACATTTCTAAAGGTATACTGACGCTGACAAAGAGGTCTATTCAAACAATGTCTACTCGGCCTTGATCGTGGATTTTTCAAAAGCTTACAGTAGAAATGTGCAGTGATCCACTAACCTAAAGCTCATGAAGAATGCAAAATCTTCGAATGACTAAAACCTTCTAAAGGTTCGAAAAAAAGGTCAACGAGGCAAGGCTCTGCGAAAAGTAAAAACATTTTAAGCATTCGGATTACCTATTTCATAGAATTGGAAGTTCAACTGGGAGAATTTGACCAAGATCGACCTAACTACATTCCACAATGTCCAATTTTACGACCTGTGCGTATTGCATATATGTCTAATTTAGTTACGTTTTTGTAAAGGAAAAACCAGGGAACATGATAAAAGTCTGCGTACTTTCCATGAATTTCCTTTAGATTAATTTATACAGACAATTTTAAAGCAGGCGGCTATGGTTTTATTTAAAAAGACTAAACATGAGAGGAAAGTAAACTATAGTTGTGACATTATACATGTGTTCATTCTAGGTGATACATTGTCCATGTTGCTATTATTAGAACTTCTTACACAGTGCGAAATGTAGTTTTGAAGCGTTCGATAAAATACAGAAACTGCCTTATACACAGGCAAGCGGATCCTCGAATGTTGGAACGAAAACAATGCATTCGGAAATGATATGGCAACGGCATGTTCAATTTTGAACTGTAGAAATCTTAGATGCTTTTGCGTCATTAGCCGTGGCGATTGACTGGCACGTCAGCTGCGTCCATCCTCGTAAAGTGCATAGCAACCGCCTTTTTCCTCTTTTCTATATTTTCCATCGGTGCATGATGCACTCAAAATAGGTAAAACCATTTGGGCCCCCAGTCGTTCGGAGGAAAATTTCAACTTACACAATAAACAATTTTCGTGTTTAGTGTTAATCTGTGTAATTTATTGTGTCTGATCAATCCAAAAGACATAGTTTAGTTGCTCAACAAAAGTTTGTGTTAATTGATCGATTAAAAAAAACCTAAAATGAACCAGAGCGCCTTCAATTTTGCGAACGCAACACCGACATCCCAAGAACACGAATAGTTGCAGCCAGACCTAATCATAGATAAAGACGGGGTAACCTCAATTTATTCCGCTTATGATATTAAAACGTTTCCATTGCATTGCTACACCGTCGCGTCGTTGCACGAAGATGATGAATTTTGCAATATGCTTTTGTAATATACTTGGAGCTACAAGAGTAGTATGATAGTATAAAACTAGGCAAATCACTAATCGACCGGCGGGATATCCTTTGCCAAGGAGATGGGAGATGCGGATAATCGAGACTTAAATGTAACAGTCCGAACACGAATATGCACAGCAGAAGCACACAAATCGACATCACGTGGTCATGAAATAAAGTTGCAGCTTTCCTTCCTTCGGCAGTATTTGCTAAATACAAAGGGCTGTCGTATGATGCGCTTCCCTTACTGCACAGATCTTTGCCTGAGTCGTCCCGATGTATTTTGCTGAGAGAAAATGAAAGTAGATGGCAGAAACTCTCTTGCCTCTATCATGGTGCCTTTGCTTTTGATACAGTTCCTGTGCAAATATTTGAAGCACATTTCAGATCAAAGAATTACCTTTGGGACATAGAGGTGCATCAAATACATAAGAGAACAATCTAATTGGAATAAATCTGGTTGTGTGTGACGCGACGTTTTACTGGCAGGCCACATTAATTACTGGGACCGAAGAAACTGACATAAGTTTTTTATTTTTTTTACTACTACTACTACTACTACTACTACTACTACTACTACTACTACTGCTGCTGCTACTTCTACTACTACCAACACGCTGCTCTTATATAGCGCTTTCGTTCCCTCTATACGACGCCCACCTGCCACTGACACAGCGATCCTCCCACAGCTTCTCCGGCAAATATAGCATCTCCTCATTTCCTGCATGCCTTTTTTTTAAAAAAAAGCTTTCTACAAACATTTGATAACATGTGAAAATTTGAACGATTTGCCTGCTCAATAATATAAGTACTTCCGGCAAGATTTTCTGTGGAAAACATGAATTAATTTTTTACTTAAAAAACATGTTCAGCATAATGGTGTAATGCTAACGTATATCATTGCCTGTTATAGGCAAAATATTGAAACGCCAAATTTAAAAACGTCGAATTTTTGCATACTAGTGACTGAAATGTTTTGTCGTAAACAAGAGGTGTCGAGGGATTTAAGTTCAACTGACAGTTAATAGCGAATTCTGGCTAAAAATGCGTGAGAATACAAAAGCGTGCCAAGTTCATAGTGAGACGGCCGGATCTCACGTTCAGTTTTCCGTGTAGCACAGTTCAAGTGCAATGCTCTTTCCTAGTATTTCGCGAAATGTGAGGATGAACTGGACGTATTTCTACCAAACAGACCTATGTGCAAGTGAGAAATATGGGGTGTGCTCGTTAGTTCTCTCTGCGTAAGAGTGAATGGGAAATATAAAGCGCCAGTGACGTCAGCGGCGACGAAGCCGCCCTTGCGGCAGTGCCGGGCTCTCCTCGGTCGGCTTTAACTCATGAACCCTGTCCACACCGCTCTCTTGCCATGTCCGCGGCTCATGACTGCCGCATTCAGTTGGCACATAGGTCTGTTTGATAGAATGTAATATCCCGCTTTTCCAATTCTTCAAAAGGAATCACGCCCACTTTTACATTGCTTCTTATGCAGCTTCGACGAGCACACCCCATATTTCTCACCTCCACATAGGTCTGTTTGGTAGAAATACGTCCAACTGAAGTTCGTTTTAGGGATTACTCATCTTCAGCTGTCAGCTAATGATTCATAACAAAGGAAACAGATTGCACATGGGTTCCTATTCCAGAGGTTTTTGTGAAACTCACAGGGGATGTTTTTTGACGGGAAACTCGATTTTTCGGTCAAATTTTTACAATTCCAAAATCAAGAACGGTAGATGTGGCCTAAAATAGTATTCCGGCTCCTGTCCGATAGACTTTTGGAAAACTTGGTATCAGGGGGCGTTTTTTGATGGAGGAACTCTAATTTTTGGTCAAATTTCCAAAATCCAAGATGCCGGGCGTGTTTGAATGGTTGAGCTTTTAATGTAGCGATTAATAAAAAGAGCTGTTTGTTCAAACGTCAATTTCCTGTGTTCATTTTCTTGCTTATTTTTAGTTGTAAATGAGATAAAAATGTATAAAAATTTGAGTGACAACCTTATCTCGGTTGTTGTTCCAATCATTCCCACAAAATGAAAGCAGGTCTTCATTCAATTGTTGAATATTTTTGAAGCTCAAAATTAGCCTGTGACGGTCCGGAACATTCGACTTTTTTTATTTGCGCTTGATTTTGAGTTTTTTGTAATTTTTGAATTTCAGTCTTGATACCCAGTTTAACAGTTTCACTCTGTCGCGTTTTTATTGATGGGTCGTGTGATTTACACATTCTCGTCTATCAAATACATAAGTGTTATACAGCACGGAGGATGTATTCTACGCTACCTAGAAAATTGAGGGTGAATTAGAGATAAGTAATCTTTAAATCTTTTTCGAGCCGATTCCGCTTCTTTCTGCAGACGGATAATGCCATGCGCTGCACGGGCCTTCCTGAGGTAAAACCCTGTTTAAAGAGCTACGGCTTCGAACGAGGTTGAGGGCTCAGTATGGAACAAATATGGACGTATTTATGTTGAAAGGAACTATGTGCATAGGGTTTTGCGTGCAACATAGTTACTTTTAGCATAAATACGTTCATATAATAGAGACCGCCGTGCCGCCGTGCTAAAGAAAAACGCCGTATAAACATCCAGATGTTGCCAAATCTCCTCCATATAAACGTTTAACTTTAAGGGAGGTTACAGATATTTTTTTTTTAAATCTACAGGTACTACAGATAAGATAGCTTATCAAATTTTCTGCAAAATCAGATGAAAAACATCCATGAGTTTTTCTAAAATTTCGCGTTGTAACGAGGGAAATTTGGTGACGTTTTAAGGTTCATACGCCGTTTTTCCGTAGCAAGGCAAAATGCATGTACCTAGATATGAAGATTGCGAGCCCAACTTAAAGGGTGTTCCATAGGGTTTAGTTGCTAGACCGTTGAAGCCTTGAAGCGTGCACTATGGATCAAACTGGGGATTTTCCTGATTGAAAGTCCATTTTCAAAAGTGCTGGTTCGGAGGACGGCCTTTAATTTTTTTTGGAAAAATTATTTTAATCTCGGCGCCGGTTATGACTTTAAACTGATGAAAAATAGCTTCTGCGTTTAACTTTCAGCAGCAAATCTATCCAAGGCCTCAACACAATGTAAGTATCGAGTTAAGGGGATCTTAAATCTTTTGAGGTAAAAAAACTTTACCCCCTGAAAACCCATTCTGACTTGAAATTTCGATATTTTTGAGCCCATGAATTAATTTTTTGCTTGAAATCGTGGAGCAAGGAGGGTAGTCCATTGTTCATGAGTTTCGCCTCGTAGAGTCACCAAAACTTTACCCTCCTTGGCATGAATTAATTTCCAGTGTCGGATTCTGGGGACCAAAATCCATTTCGTAAAAACATAAGAGTCCCAAATTTTTCCCAAAGAATTTCAGAATGGAAAATGTTCATACGTATTTGCAACATTACACCACAGAGAAGTAGTTAAATTTATAAAAACCAAAAACTACGTTATGATGACATAGATTAGGGCCCTCAGTCACAAGTTGAGTGGACTTTTGGAGAAAAAAAAAAAAAAAACTTAGTAGCGAGAAATCTTTACTTTGAACTGTACACGGGGAAAAAAACTTCGTGCGTGGGACCCGAAATTGAGGTCATATGGATTTCTGGAGTTTTCGGATCACGTATCTAAAAACTTGAGGTCCAGCCGCCGAAGTTCGGGTCAGACATCTGAAGTACTTCGATACATACCGAAGGGCTCGGGTCACACATCTGAAGTACTCCGGTAAATGCTGAAGTGCCTCGATGTCTGACCCGAACTTCGGCAGCTCGACCTCAAGTTTTTAGATACGTGATCCGGGAACTTCAGAGAACGAAGTTTTTTTCTCCGTGTAGAACACGCTATTGCGGCTGGCGGTTATAACTCTGGAACACCCTGTAGAGACATCATGGCAACCGAATCTGTTCCTTAAATGTACGCATCTCATCCGTAGGAAACGCAAATGGAGCCTACGACTAAGAGGGATTTGCCGAGTTGCAGTGCTGCGAGCTGGCGGATAAAGCTCATGGGGACTGGAACTGCATGTGATTGCCTCGGCGTACTACTGTCAGATCGGATTGATCCATCAAACTAATCTCGCCGTGTCAATACCTGCCCCGGCCCGGCGAGGCCCAGCGGCGCAGCGTCTTGCTTTGAACAAGACAAATTGAACGCACACGCACACTCACGCACACGGCTCCAAATTATCACGCAGACGATGTAACAACCCATCGACATTATCCTAAGAGCCCCGAAAAGCATGTATAAACGCGGGCGACAGGGCTCAAACAAAAGAAATATATACTTCCGAACGACAGCAAAACTACAGAACACCGGACCAATGCCAGTTTCAGGGTTGGCTAATTAGCACAAAAATCTTAATATAGTTCTTACGGTCGTATACATAGTCGTTCCTGAAACGTTAAGACGTCCGTAAACCATGAGGGTCGACATTGGTTAAAGAGAACTAAACGCAACGTTAAGACTTCCGTAAACGGTTGAGGAGAACCAAACGTTAGAGGAACAACTATGAATATAGAGTGATTATGGTTTTTGAGGATAAAAACAAATTTCAATTGTTGGATGCTGATGATTCAAAATGACAGAACGGGAGGTTTTCTTAAACTCTGTCATCGTCGCTCATTTAGACTATTTGAACCAATTAGGGTTTGAATATGCACTTCTGGGACACCACTGCCTGTAATATATAAGATAAATACTTATTTACGGGATCTTTAATTTTAATTTAGGAATTTTTTGCATTTGATTTACTATCAAAGTATAATGGAGCGAGCCACACCGCTACACTTCTTGCCAATTATCTGTTTTGGAGGTTGAACATGGCATTATTGGCTTGCGTCCGAATACATCTATCACTGTTCCTGTGAGTCCGCTTTTGCCTATCTTACGGATTGCAGGCTAAATGAAACTTTTCTGTCGCGGAAATAAGTAGATGTTGCTACTTCGAGGACGGTGGAGTCTTCTGAGAGCGTTCTCCTCTTGGACTTACGAAAGTGGCACCTGGATGGAATTATTTTTCCGTCTAGAATGTTCGAATAGTACCGAAAATTAGAGACGATTCGATACCCAACCCAACAATCACTCAGAGCGTGCTTTTCGAGCTATTTCAAAAGAATTTCTTTTATTCCGTTTTGTATCTTCTACGAAGAAAGCTGCATTAGATGGGATATATATCAGATCAGATGAACTCCCATCATGTGAAATATTCACTGTCAAATCGCTAATGAGGTTACGGTATTTTTCAAAGTCTCGCACATTTCAAAGAAAGGAGTTTCGTTCCGTTGGCTTTTACCCGGCTCGGAGCTAACACTGCTAATTGATGGATGAGGATTTCATATCATCATCCATTTGTGTCTAGAGGGTTTTAGTTTATTATGAGCTTCGACATGTTCGTTTAAGAATTAACCTCCAAGTCCTTATATTACACGAGGCGTGGAAATGAGGTCGACATCGCATCACTCTGCGACGTTGCATCAAATCAAAAGTAGTTCCCAACTTGAAACCACCGCGTTTAATTAGTTTAACTCATTAAGGAAACGACTTATTTGCCTTCAGTTTCCCTATGTAGATAGGTGCTTATATGGATGAGCCAAAAACAGTAGTTCTTTGTTGCAAAAAACCCAGGGAAAAAAGTATCTTAGATCCAGAGTCCAGGCTCTTTAAAAAGGCAAGAAAAAATACTCTTGATTCGATCGGATATTCCCTTTAATCCGGAGCCAAGCCTCTTAATTTAAATGGATTTCCTTTCAAATGGCGACGGAGAGGGCGTCCAGCCAAACGGTGGGTAGAGGGCATCCGTGAAGAGATGGAGAGATGCCAGCTTCCGGAGGATCTCTACCATGACAGATTCCTGTGGAGAGTAGGCGTCGCAGAGCGCCCTAGCGCGCCGTAAAAGCGACTTATACATGGATACATTTCCTTTCAAATTAATCATAAATCCGATTTAATCAAGGAAATTTCTTCTTAAAATTTTTTTTAAGCGTCTGCACTCGGGATCCGAGAGACCTTTTCTCCTGTGCAGTCTGATTAATCGCTCATTATTTAAACAAGAAATTTCGGAGACGATCTTGAAACTTAAGTTAGTGAATTTAATAGGCAGGTGCCTGAAATTTTGACCAGTATTTGAGCGTCTGAGATCGAAGAGGAATGAGGGTGCACTAATACCCGAGACTTCGCGACTTGTGACGAAAATGTTGATGTTCCTAAGAAAGCAAATCCGATAGTTGCCGAGTGCAAACTTCTTTGTTTGCTGTAATAAGGAAACATATTTGGCCCCCCGGCATGAGTGGATTACTTCAAACTTCGCCACACAAGACGCCTCCATCCCTTGACGGCGTTATTGGGTCACGTGGATGACGTTATTAGATCGGGTGGTAAGTACCAAGTTACGCAAACTCTCAGAAATTGAACTCGCACCATTGTGATCTTAAAACTAGAACGTTTCGGAGGATGAGGCGATGCAAATGCAAGTCTGTTTCATGTTACTCATGTCGTGTAAGGAGTATCACGAAAGGTAAATGCAGATATTTATTCTAAAACAAATCATGTGCATATTAACTAAATCAAATGGAGCTATCAAACACAGACATCCTATCCTTGACACATTTGCGCGTGGTATCATAATAAGTCCCAATGAGCTATATATAATAGAGAATAAAAATACACTTTATCCGTCTTCTCGGGTTTGTACAGTAATACTTACTGCTCAAGAAGAAGCGCTTGGAATGGGCCTGTTGCAAACTTTTGCAAAAGCAAAGATAATAGTTGTTTCTATCCGTGAATGTTACGTCTCAAAAATCAAGATAAGTGCATTAGCTGAGTTTGAAATGCACTCCTAACTTCACAATCTGCGTCAGAAATTTGCGTTTTGAGCTTTCCGCTTCAAAAACGACCCTACGGCACCGGTGAACTTTTCGTCAGAGGTGTCGTTCTATCCAACCCTTGTGCACTAGGATATTTGTACCACACAATATTCAACATAGCCGACACCAATCTTCCATAGCCAAAACACATGAGCCTAGACGAGATTCTGATAATTTATTAACGACCCAGCGTGTTTACATAAGTTGGGTGTTGCTATTGCGAAAGGGTTGAGTGGAACGACTCCTCTAACGAAATTTTCACCTGTGCCATAGTACCGTTTTTGAAGCGGGAGGCTCAATAAAACGCAAATCCCTTACGGAGCTTTTGAAGTTAGGAGTGCATTTTCAACTTCGCTAATGCGCTCATCGTGATTTTTGAGACATTTATTGATAGAAACAACTCTTGTTTTTGCTCTAGGAAAAGTTTGCAACAGGCTCATTGCATGATTACTGCATTGCATCATTACTGAAAGCAACTTAATCTCAATTTTTGATTGCTGGATCCTCACGTCTCTTTTCTTATCACAAATGGTCACGTAAGTGGAATGTTTTGCATTTCACATGTAAATTACCTCCCTGCATCAGTGCAAAAATATGTAACATTAAAACATGTTCTACGATGAGAATTTTCTTAAGTCGACGCAAATAGCCAGTTCGAGTCGTCCGTTCCACGAGACCGTTGAGCTTGCGGGTTACACCATAATCCGTGTTTCGTATTGCCACGACAATCTGAGAGCGTTTTTCTGGCAGTTACACAGCAAGTTTCCACTCGACGCTTAAGGGGGTAGAGGGAGGGGGAGAGGCATGGTTCGATTTGGCACCTGGGCGCAACGTTTAGGCCTTGCGACACGTAGGGGTGATAAATGGAAAACGTGACAAAAGCGGAGTTGCATGTTCGAGCGGAAGAAATTGTATTTACCTTACGATTTGCCACAGTCGCGTGGCGGAGAGAAGAGGTGAGTGTGGAGAGTCTATATACAAAAAGGACATTCTGTTAAACTTTAGTGCTTTTTCCTCAGTATGTAGAACTTGAAAGTTTTCAGCCCGATAATCAATGTCTTCCGTCATAGGAACAGAACCTAGGTTCATGTAACAAACGTCTTCGGTAAAGAATTCGAGTTTCAGTAAGCGTTAAAAAAATGCAATGGACCACTAGACACGGCACGAATTTCAGCATTCTGATACATGTTTCTTAACCAAAATTTCACGTAAAACACGATGCACACAAAGAAAATTATCGAAATCAACTCTTTACAAAGATGTTTAATGATTCTTGATGCGTGAATTCAAACCACCGCTCATGAAAAATCAATGCTCTACGTGACTCACACATCGCGCGCTTGACGTTATCATGACAGTCTCTGCTATATAAAAATCTGGCAACCTCAATCTTGACGTTTTGGCTCAGCTATAGCAAGTTGCTTATAGTTTGAACAACACATATGGTGGAAAATGAACATTGCTCGATTGAGAAGGTTGCTGAAACCGTTGTAGTGCACGATTTGACTCGAACGTAAAGCTTTGAGTTTCTTGTGAGCGGGCAGTTCAAATTCCTCGTAACCAATGTGAAACAAAAACGTTAATATCTTGGTTAGGAGTTGATTTAAGTGCTTTTCGTTGCGAGAATCGTGTCTTACGTGAAATTATGGTGAAGAAACATGTATCAGAATGCTCAAATTCGTACCTTGTCTAGTGGTCCATTATTTGAAGCGAAATGCGGCCCTGACGCCTAAAATTTTCGACTACTTGAACCGATAACTTTGGTGTCTCGCACTGCCGTGCTAAGGAAGAACGCCGTATGAACCATCAGGCGTTGCCAAAGTTTCCCTGATAAAACACGGATTTCCTGGTAAAGTTATGAATATTTTCCTTTCGATTTTTCAGAAATTTTTTTACGCAATTTCACCTTAAGTTCCAGAAAATTTCAAGGCATAATATTCATAAATTTCCTCAAAAATACATGTTTTATCAAGGGAAATTTGGCAACTCTCGAGTGTTCATACGGCGTTCTTCCTTAGCACGGCAGCACAGGCAATGAAGTTTTTTCTTGGCGTGGCAGCCTCGTGCTTGAGATTCTCGTTGAGGAACGGCGACACCTAATGAAACTGGAGAGCCGTTTTTTCTCCGATGCGCGACAACGATGCTCGAAGCCTCGATGGGACGCATGAGTGTGTGAAAAAGCCGAAATCGACGTCTGAAGATTTATGATTGTGTTCACGAAATATGACGAGGAAGCGCGGCTGCCGCTGCCCCGGCCTCCGGCCCGGCCCGTTGATCGTGCCCTCATCATCTGCCCGCTTCCCGCTCCGAGCGTGTATCTTCAGGTGGAATGGACCGCGCTCAACGGGAAGGATCAATTTAAATGGAGTTTTGACGGGAAAATCGTCTCCACATCGTATTGCTCCTCGCGATTGGAAAGAATAACGTGGTTTGTCTTTGTATACAGGGTGTCCGGAAGTTAACGTACCTAACTTTTGGGACCGATTTTTCCGCTCAAAATATGACTTTTTTCCCTATACACGTATAAATGGAGTTTTGACGGGAAAATCGGCTCCATATCGTATTGCTCCTTGCGATTGGAAAGAATAACGTGGTTTGTCTTTGTATACAGGGTGTCCGGGAGTTAAAGTACTTAACTTTTAGGATCGATTTCTCCGCTCAAAATATGACTTTTTTCCCTATATACGTATGCTAACGGGAAGGATCAATTTAAATGGAGTTTTGACGGGGAAATCGGCTCCATATCGTATTGCTCCTTGCGATTGGAAAGAATAACGTGGTTTGTCTTTGTATATAGGGTGTCCGGAAGTTAAAGTACTTAACTTTTAGGATCGATTTTTCCGCTCAAAATATGACTTTTTTCCCTATACACGTATGTTAACGGGAAGGATCAATTTAAATGGAGTTTTGACGGGAAAATCGGCTCCATATCCTATTGCTCCTCACGATTGGAAAGAATAACGTGGTTTGTCTTTGTATACAGGGTGTCCGGAAGTTACGTACTTAACTTTCGGAATCGATTTTTCGCCTCACAATATGACTTGTTCTGCCCATACACATATGCCCGAAAAAACGCTTCACAAGTGTAAGTTATGCGTCTCCAAAGTTGCCATTTTTTCTTTCAAATTGATGTGACTCCTTGTTATTTGGTCGTAAGTAGCTGACATTTTAGGTAGGGGGTATTTTTTAGTTTACTGTTCATTCTTTGTGTTTTCAAAGACGTGCGTCTTCATAAAATGATGTAACGAGCGTACCGGAATTTTGAAAGTCCGATAACTTTTTTGGTAGATGATATTTAGAATAACGGATTAGGATACGTGAAAGAACGCAAAAATCAAGCAGAATAGCCATGCAGAGAAGTTTCCAGAAACGCGTCATTTCCACACAACAGATCTTTGAAAAAGCTTCATATTCTCGAAGCTCCTTGATGGGTAGGCAATTTTTACTGCAAGGACTGTAAGAAAGCATGACTCGTAGCAAAGGAAGCGCATAGCTCACTTATGAAGCGTTTACTGTCATAATTTTATGAGAAAATAAGTAATATTTTGAGCCGAAAAATCGATTTTGAAAGGTAAGTACATTAACTCCTGGACACCCTATAGATGGCTCGCACTCGAAAAACTCCCCTTTAAGGCTCTGTCCATAGACACACAGTTCCCGGAACGTTGGCCGAATAAGTTGTAGCTGAGTTATGACTTATGCTACTTGCGCACAGAAAATGGGCAAAAAACGATGCGCAGCTAAGAAAAGTAACGTGGTGCTTATGCAGGGCATGTTTCACACGAATCATTCTGCTTGTTTTTGAAATTATGTTGAAAACTGAGCGGCCCGTGGTGAAACATGAAGTTCTAGAAAAATACACCTGTGGGTATCAAGGCTAGAAAAGAACTCATTCAACAAGACGTTTCGGCTGGAAACGACACCGCCTTTCTAAGTTGGATAAAAAATATATACCTATAAAAATTTTAAAAAAATTATTAGGTTGTACCTCTCCAAACGAGGCGACGTTATGAAATGAAATTGACTTTTTCGTTGAACCAAAAGGCTGAAAAAAACCACAATTACTTGGAAATGCCCATATCGTTCAACAACATGGGGTACAACATGTATTTTAGTGGATTACCCCTGGTACTTTTCTTTCCGTACCAAGTTTGTCATGTGTACCCATTGAAATGTCGCATGTGGATGCCAATCCGGGTGTACTTCGGTACATGAGCTGCTCCTCGCAGCCACTCCACTCTTTCTCTGCAGACCCGTTGACCCCTCCTCCGAGACACTTCGGTACCTGGGCTGATTCAATCCGTTCCTTTCGCGGCAAAGTCAACCGTTCCCGTCCGTTTTTTCTTTTGCGGCAAATTCAAATTCACGCTTATGCCACCTTCAACATAGGATTACGTTATCTCCTTTTTAGGATGACGTTATCCTTTCATTTCCGGGTTCTCGAATTCCTTGGCTAATTTAATTAAGCTCATTCGTGGACTCATTATGCACGCGTGTTCAACTTCTATGAATACCTCCCTGAACTTACCCGAAACGGAAATGCTAAATGTTGATGAGTCATTTCCGGGTTCTCGAATTCCTTGGCTAATTTAATTAAGCTCATTCGTGGACTCATTATGCACGCGTGTTCAACTTCTATGAATACCTCCCTGAACTTACCCGAAACGGAAATGCTAAATGTTGATAAGTTTCCGGTTGATGTGTTTCCGGTTAATATGTTTCCGGTTGATGAGTGTTTACTGACGCAAGCGTCAGCGCTAGCGTCGGTGGTGAGTTGCAGCCCAGATTCCGAAGTGCCATGGCTAAATCCTTAACCCGCAATTACATCCTCTTCTCTCTCTATTCCCTGGAACCTCCATTCAACAAGAGCGCGTGCTTTGTTTTCGGGAGGTAAGCCAGATTTGGAAGATCTCAGTGCTCCCATTTCCTGGAACTGGTACGAATTTCGGAAATTTTGAGATTCTCCTGAATTTATCCCGGAACATTTGGGGTTTTCCTAACTTTTTCCCAGAACTTTTGAGATTTTCCTGAATTTGTCCAAAACTTCAAGAATACCCAAGCTATAACCGGACATAACCGGGTCTTTTACATTTTCCGGAACTTTTGAAAAATCCGAGAGAAATTCCGGAACTTTTAAAAAAATCTGAGAAGAATTCTCTTCAGGAAAAATTCTCTTCTCTCTGGAACTTTTGACGGTCATAGAGTGGGAGAAATCGGAACCAAAAAGTTCCGAATCCCGGAACTTTTGACGGACAAGAATGGGAGCATCGAAAGATCTGACAATGAAGCCGCGAAGGGTAGCACTTGCGACTTGCGGTGAGTCTCGCAGGGTTATTGGGCTGCGGCTTAAAAATACGCGCGAGTTAACAAGTTGTCTACTTCCGCGACTGCGACACGCCTCCGACGCTAGCGAGTTCCTGCGAACTTGTCAGACGCCGCGACGCTCCCCGAGAGTTCCCGAGGAACCGATGCGATCGTTCCGAGACGGGCGCGGCGCGCGTGGCGGAGATGGACGGGACGCGAGCTCCGCGGCGCGCGACGCGGCACACGCGACACGAGACGCCGCGATTTATCTTCCGCGGATCCCGGGGCCCCGGCCCGGTCGTGGGAGATCTCCCGCCTTTTCACTTTCCGAATTCGCTGCTCTCAAGCAAATTAGTTCTGGACCCCGGCCAACTCCTTTCCCGGCTTTGCCAGCTCCGTTGCACTCACCTGCTTCTTCCGTCAGCAGCGTCTTTCTCGAGGAGAGCAGAGGCCCAGGTGTACTGCCGTGCTAAGGAAAAACGCTGTATGAACATTCGAGAGATGCCGAATTTCCTCTAGTAAAATGTTTATTTTTGAGGAGAACAACAATAAAAACGCATTAAAATACAAAAAACAAATGGGTATACAACACTGAAAAAAAACTCCGGCCGTGGGAGCCGCAATTACGGGCTATATAGACATACCGTCCGTTTCGGGCTCAAAGGCCGAAAATTCCGGCTGCTGGAGCCGTAGCTTCGGCCTTTGCGGCTGCCACGGCTAAAGTTTTTTTTCAGTGAAGGCTAGGGAGAAATAAAACAAACCAGGACGTTTCGGGCCGATTACATGCCCATTCTCGACTGGAACAGAAGGAGGTGAATTCCTAATCAAGGAGGTGATAGTGCCCGTCTGTCCATCTTTGCTCTGTTTTTCAGTTTTCACTGATTCCTACCTCGGTCAGTTGCATGCTCATTTTCTCGTTTTAATTTTTACATTTTTTAGCTTCTGTTCCAGTTGAGAATGGGCATGTAATTGGCCCGAAACGTTCTGGTTTGTTTGATTTCTCCCTAGCCTTGTATACACATTTGTTTTTTGTATTTTAAGGTGTCTTTATTGCTGTCTGCATTCGGGCTATTGTGTCTCCTCTCTCTCTTGTCACTGTGTCACTGGAATACGTGATTACCGTTTTTGAGGAGAGTGATGAGTATGTACTCTTGAAATTTTCAAGAGTGCATTGATCTAATTACGAAGAAAATTCTCTGAAAAACTGAACGGAGAATATGCACAAGTTTTCTTGAAAATTCGTATTTGATCCACGGAAAGTTGGCAACTAACGATATGGTCACCACGACAGAGGAAACCAGGTGTACTCAAAGGTGGAAAATCAAGTAATAATCGTCGTTCGCTACACCCGATTTTTTCCCACATTCTTTCTTTGCACCGAAAAACGATCGCGATCATTATCTTGAGAAGTTCCGCGTCTGTTACGCTATAAAAAAATTGTGTTCTTGTGTAACTTTAGGTTAATATAGGAAGTGAAAGACAAATTAACCCAAATTTTGTGTTGAATTTGGTAGAGTTTGCGGTAAATTCAGTGCAGAAAGCAATGAAAAGACTCGGGAACCCCAGAATTAACCTATTGCTGAGTTTATTTCGTGTTTTACCTCAAATATTAACCAAACGTTTGTGTTTAATTTTCTCTCTGTGTAAGAAAACCTAAGAGGAAATGAGGCAGGGTTTCCAGGAAAGTTGAAGCATGAAGGCTGCTGCGTTACCGTATAAAAGCAGTAGATAAAGCCTATAGTACAGAAATCAAGTTCACTTTGAAACCAATCAGATACATATGGACTAAATGATTCAGCTGAAAGTTTTAGAAAACTTTCAGATACTTTGATGTGGACTTGAGCCTTAAAAAAATTGTTTTTACCCTTTAATTTATTCATCCTCTCCTTACCACTTCCGCCTCCACTAAATGTCAGTATGAAAATGCAACTGACCTAGCAAAATTCATAAGTATGAACATTGAAAATACCCCGTCTGAAGGTGTTATTTTCGATAAAATATGTTTCACATTTTATGTGAAGCGTGAATCTGAATTTGAACATCAGTCGACAACAAGGGACCGCTGAGAAACTGTCCTAAATTTTTTAAAAGAAATGGATTCAAGATTGGTTTTTATTAATGTTCCCTCTCAAGGATAGTCGTGTTTTTTTCAGGTCGGAGCACTCACGCCCTGAAATTCACGTCTACGAATCTCGGGAGCACAATTTGAACAAATTCATAACCTGCTACCGCTTCTAGGGAACTGGGATACGTATCGGCGAAAATATAAGGCGAGGTCGTGTATCTTTGGGAATTCGAATTAAAGCTCTTTCCGCACTCTTTCGAACATAGATCCTAGAATACCATGATCTAATATTCTATCTGTTTCCATCCGAGAGGAGTCATGACGTCACCCTCCTGACATAAGGACGTAACTACACTGGGCGATGAACCCTGTCGTCCATATAAATCAATGCTTTTCGGAGCTCATCTCTAATTGTAGTTACGCTCTTATGTCAGCCAAGTGATGACGTGATGAATGCAACTTTCAGAATTATTGCCGATTAAGCCTCCGAGAAGACTTCCTCAAAAACAAAACTGAATTGAATATTTGGACTGCATTTTGAAATTTGGACCTAAAAATTCTGGCTCATCTGAAAAACACTTATGTGCACGGGGAAACTAATGGCACATACGTTGTTTTTGAATCGGGCCGGAATTTATAGTTCCTAATGGACCACTAGACAAGGTGCAAATTTCAGCATTCTGATACATGCTTTTTAACCAAAATTTCACGTAGAACACGATGCGCACAACGAAAATTACCGAAATCAACTCCTTACGAAGATATTTAATTCCTGATGCGTGAATTCAAACCACCCGCTCATGAAAACTCAATGCTCTACGTGATTCACATCACGCGCTAAACGCTATCATGACAGTCTCTGCGATATAAAAATCTGACAACCTCAATCTTGACGCTTTGGCTCAGCTATAGCAAATTGCTAATAGTTTGAACAACACATGGTGGGAAATAAACATTGCTCGCTTGAGAAGCTTGCTGAAACCGATGTAGTGCACGATTTGACGCACGTAGAGCTCTGAGTTTCTTGTGAGCGGGCAGTTCAAATTCCTCGTAGCCAATGAGAAATAAAAACGTTAATATCTTCGTTAGGAGTTGGTTTCAGTAATTTTCGTTGTGCGAATCGTGTTCTACGTGAAATTCTGATTGAGAAACATGTATCAGATTGCTTAAATTCTTACCTTGTCTAGTGGTCCATTGCAAAATGCAGTCCATTTAGTAGCCCCCTCCTTCCATTTATTTCGAATTGTCGCGATCGATTGTTCAACAATTTAACTGTTGTCTCACAAAAAAATAGTCATGAGAACACCAGTTTCTTTTATTCACTCTTGGGTTTTAATACTCAATGGAAACTTTTAAGATCATGATTTGCTCAACTTAATATACTGCATGTTATTTTTCACTGTATTTTTGATAACTGTGTTTGAGCTGTTTCCTCGAAAATGCTGAGAATTGGGTAACTATGAATTGGATTGCATTTTGCAAAAAGGAACCACTAGCATTGCAATGTTGCTAAGATTGTGCAACTTCTTTTGTCTTGGAGGAAACCCGAGTATCCCTTAATAGTTTCTATTTAACTCGCTAAAAACTATAAATTTAAGACAAAAATTACCATCTATATTTCATAGTTTTTCACGATTTCCGCAATTTTATTGCAAAGGATGAAGTTGCACAATCTTAGCATCATTGCAATGCTAGTGGTTCCTTTTTGCAAAATGCAATCCAATTACTACTCCGTTATATTGAAATTTTTGACGTTTCTCTTCAGTAATGACTTCTCTAGCAAATGTGATTAAGTTGTTTCCTCAGAAGTGTTGAAAATCGAGATCACGATAAATTACTACATTTGATATTAACATTTTAGATGTTTCCCTTCCTTGGTAATCTTTCTAAATTTTTTAATACATTCACCACCGCGTAATTTTATATTGCCACATTTGAAAGCACGACCCTACACTCTTCGGTCTCAATCAGTGGCGTGGCGTGAATTGCGATGTATCGATTGTTCTGTCATTTAAACCTATGGTAAGGAATCGATTATTAAGGTGTTCACACCCTGTTTATCGATCATTTTCCTTAGGTTTAAATGGCATAACAATCGATACATCGCAAAGCGGTGCGGTGGCGTTTGCGGACGTGGCGTTTGCGGATTCTAAGAATCGGGTGGCGTTTGCGGATTCTCATATTTTGACGGTGGCGATTGCGGACAGGCGGAACAGGGCTGGTGGACTTTGCGGACCAGAGAATTACGGTGGTGGCGATTGCGGACGGAGGGGTAGGCACCTACATATGCTGCCCCCCACCCCTGCGCTGTATATTACAGAGAAAAATTACCGGAGAGGCTCTAGATTCCTTTTCGTGGATGTAGAATGAAAAAAATATTAGTATTAAACATTAGTATTATATTAGTATAAAAACATATGAGCAGTGAACATACAGTAATTTTTTAAAAAAAGGCATATCAGAAATCGCAAGAAACTGAAAAATCGTCAGTTTCAGTCCATTTTTAGGATGAAAAACATGTTGTAAATTCTAATCCAAAATTACTGAAAGTTACGTACGAAAAATGGAAACACATTTTAATTTTTTGACTCTCAGTAATTTTGGATTAGAATTTACAACATGTTTTTCATCCTAAAAATGGACTGAAACTGACGATTTTTCAGTTTCTTGCGATTTCTGATATGCCTTTTTTTAAAAAATTACTGTATGTTCACTGCTCATATGTTTTTATACTAATATAAAACTAATGTTTAATACTAATATTTTTTTCATTCTACATCCACGAAAAGGAATCTAGAGCCTCTCCGGTAATTTTTCTCTGTAATATACAGCGCAGGGGTGGGGGGCAGCATATGTAGGTGCCTACCCCTCCGTCCGCAATCGCCACCGCCGAAATTCTCTGGTCCGCAAAGTCCACCGGCCCTGTTCCGCCTGTCCGCAATCGCCACCGTCAAAATATGAGAATCCGCAAACGCCACCCGATTCTTAGAATCCGCAAACGCCACGTCCGCAAACGCCACCGCACCCGCAAAGCACTCCACGCCACCGGTCTCATCCAGACACGCTCGAAAGGCACGTTAGTGACATTTCCTAGACGAAGCATAATGAAGAGCATCCTTTTACGAACGACCCTGTTGCCGCCCTAATAATCAGTATTTTCCTCCCCATAAACTGCGAAACAAAAGCCGCGGCGGGGGATGGCGGCGGGCGGGCGAGGGCGTGTCTTTAACTCCGACAATTACCCAACTTCACACTTGGCAGAAACAGTGAATAGAGCTTCGGTTCCTATTCATTTTGACATTTGCCCGCAGGATGCAGTCAGTGGCGAACGATCGATTATCGATATTCCTACATTTGAACCTATGGTAAAAAATCGATTATTCAAGTTCACCCTGTTAATCGACCCTTCTCTATAGGTTGAATAGGCAGATCGATCGATGTATCGCAAGGCACGCCACGCCACTGGGTGCAGTCAGCTGGAAAATTCCTCCCGGAAGGGGGGCCGGGGGCACCAAATTGTTGACATTCAGGAATTGGGTTACGCTAACATTTGGGAGGTAGGCGTGTGGAACTTTCACACTTTCCCCGAGTCTTAATTATGGAAAGAGTTCGTGGCGAGACATTTACACACAAACGGGGATAGTTCCGTATTTCCCCGGCTCCCCCGGCTTGTTCGCCAGCTCGCTAAAGTTCATTCCATTCCGGGGGCTCCAGAAANGGGGGGGGGGGGGGTGCTTAGAGTCACCCGAGTTTCGGAAAATCCTCCTCGGCTCAACAAAATAAGATTATGGAGGATAACTTTTTTAAACAACGCCTCGTGTTTTTCCTACGGCCCGACGAGGAAATAAGAAAAATATGAAATCGCTTGTCTCTTAGGGGACCCCTGATTTTTATTGGGCCTCCGTTTATTATCTCTCCTCCAGCTTCGAATGCTCTAATATTTGCTCTGCTTGAACATCAAAAGACTTCCCGAATGTACATAACCTCTTCCACTGACAGAACTCAGTCGATGAACTGCACGAATCACAAGGTTACTGCCGTGCTGAGGAAGAATGCCGTATGAGCCTTCAAAGCGTTACCAGATTTCCTCCGATCAAATACGAATTTTCAAGGAAACTGCTGGATATTTTTCGCCTAATTCTTTGGACAACTTTGTACAGAATTCGATCTGAAATATCTCAAAATTCCAATGAAAGATTTTGATAACTTTCCTCCAAAATACATATTTTATCCGGGGAATTTTGGCAACTATCGAATGTTCGTACGGCGTTCTTCCTTAGCACGGCGGTATAGGGCACACACATTTCAGAACATGAAATTGAGAGACTATCCTAAGACTTCTAAGACTTTAAATGATGTTCTGAGGTATATCTCTCTATTCTTTGCGGAAAAAAAAAAAAAAAAAAAAAAATGCCCGCAAGCAAAACAAGGCCATTAAGTTTCAATAAAATCCAAATGAATAACAATTTTAGGACATTATTTGTTTCGTGTTGACTTCGGCATTTATGTAGCTTCTTTGATTTCTAATATTAGCCTTATTGGAGTAAACAATGCACCCGTATTCCAAAATTTCAATTTTACCTCCAAAAAGCCCAATTTTCAGGGGATGTTCCTGAACTGGGATAATTTGCAGAATCAGTTCCGAACTTTTTGAAAAGTTACTCGTGTAGACCGATGTAATATTGTTAACCCTTGCACTTGCTCGATCTAAACTCAAGCCGACAATTTTCTTTGTTTCAGGTGCGTGGTGTTTCACTAATCAATTCTGAGGATATCCAAACGCATGATCAATGTAAAAAAAAATCAAGATAAGATTTTAATTTTCAAATGGTGAGTGTTGTTACTAATAAAAACTATTAAGGTACGCTGTGTAGATGATGGGACCAGTTTGTCCCAAAACGCGTTTGCAATGATTGGTCGTAAAGGCATGCACAGAGTTGCACTTAACAATATCTGTAACGGGGAATATAATACTGAAATGTGTTTTTTCTCAGTGCAATGAAAATAGTTTTACACTGAACTTAAACGCATGCACGATAGTAAAATTTTTATCTTTTTGGCTTAATGTCTCGTCGAGGCGTAAAAGCGTTCAACTATTATCCCTGCCTAGACAGGGGACATGCGGCAATATATCCTGATCTCCTCATATACGCCCTCTTTCCAGCCTCGGCGAAGGTTGGTAGTTTTCCTCGCATCCCGCTCAATTCGACGTTGCGCTCCACTGACGGAAGGGCGAGACTCGATTTCCGCATGAGTCCCAGAAAGTATGAATTTATATGAAAAACAGGGCTCATGTGGAAATTGAGATACGCCCTTACCTCAGAAAAACGACAAATTGATGTGGCTAGTCTCTCGCGACAGCAGCCAGCTCGACTTAACAATATTGAAATTTTTCGGTAAACAGAATACTGCATATCATTAATATAAACTTCGAAGGATTTCACTTTTAAGCGATTCCACCTTTTTCTATTTCACGCCAATTCCTTTTGGGATTCTAGTGGTTTTATCGAAAAATAAGAGGTTTTTGCAAAATTCGCGGGATCCATGATTTTCAGGTATCAGTAGTCAGGATTAGTGATTTCACTTACTTCAATACAGTTAGCCGCTTCTCTCACGAACATGCGGACGCGTCTGCAGTGAACGTACCGCATTGAAAATCCCTGACCGTCTGGAAAATCGTGGAACTTTGAGAGTTGAATATTACCACAAGTTGGGCTTTGAACGTTCTTATTGCGCAATGAGGATTATGGTTGGCGGGCCCAAAGCGATAAAAAGGTGGCAAAATTGGGAAACTGAAAAATATTACGCGTCCAACCAACTCCACGGGGAAACTATTTTATCAAAACTCAATTTCCGCTTTCTCGACATCGGTCCAAACTTTTTCGAACCACAACTTTAATCAATAACCTGTCAATGCTCGACGTTAAAGCTCCTCTTGAAGTTACAAAAAGGCCGCTGAAAACTCTACCCGCACACATTACACGCCTCAATTAATGCTCGATTTATTTTTCCCGCCCCCTTCTTTCCTTCAGTCTAATACCGAACGACTGTTTCCGGCATCCAAGCGTTTGGGTCTCATCTATTCGAAAAATGGACGCCTCTTGCAAACATGCTCGAGATTTAATTGCGGAAAGGAGTAGACCATTTTGGCGCGTATACGTAGTATACCGCCTTTGCGATCGTTTCGAACCCTACTCGATACAATAACCGAGTCCCTTAGTTCCTTACCGAAAAGTGACTACCGCGAACTTCTGAGATTTTCCAAAGCGTGTAAAAAGTTTATTTATCCATCAATAATTATGATTTAAAGTTGTTTCTCATTCTGGGGCTCATTAGTTTATGTGCAGTGAATACCAAGAGTCTANTTTTTCTCTATTCTCGTACACTGGAACAAAAAACCACATTGGATCTAGAGTCCTCTAGAGTCTCTTGTAAACATTGACAAGAAAAACGACTACTGATTCAATCAAATTTAGGCTTAAATCAAAAGGAAATTCGCTCAAATTAAGAGGCTTGGTTCTTGATTTAAGCTTAAATCTGATTGAATCAAGAGTATTTTTTCTTGTCGATGTTTTTAAGAGTGTGGACTCTAGAGCCGATGTGTCTTTTTTTTTTTCAGTGTAGATACGTGCTTTACACAATGGACGTGTTGCAAACATCAGCTAGCGTAAAAAGAAGAGTTATTGCTTATGGAGAATGGCTCAGAAATCACTAGGAGCGCGGCGGGAAGGTCTAAAGTACATGCCTAATTTCACAATCTGCCTAAGAAATACGCGGTTTTTTAAAGCTTCCGGTTTCGAATACAAAACTATGGCATAGATAAACATTTAGTAAGTAGTAAGAGGAGTCGTTCTATTCAACCCTTACGCACTGGGATGCTATGCAATATTCAACACGACCTAGGGCAACCCGCCAAAAAACACGTGACAAGACTGTATTTTATCAATCGGTGTGTTGATACATATGTACATGTTCCTTGCCTTGATATAGATCATGGTGCTTCCTCACAATTTCTCGCACCCCTAGGATAGAGGAAGTATTGTCATCCTGCAAGGGGGGGGGGTTGAAATTTCATCATTTTTAGACGTTTTAAGGTCCCAGGAGTCAAAATAACCATACTTGAAAAAATGTGTGTCCGTCCGTCCGGCGTCCTCCAAACCTGTGCACAGCGATATCTCAGAATCTATCTGTTCGATTTCATTCAAAATTTACAGAGAACACCATATCTATGGTCTTCTTATGCACGTCAAACGATTTTGGAGTAGGCTAAAATTTGGGGGGGGGGGCTAGGGTCCGAGGTCCATTTTTAGCAAAATCACACGGAAAGCTCACTCTGAAGGACTGTACATTTTGAAAAATGTCTTTAATTCTTTAAAAGTGGGCATCAAGCACATCACCTGGTTCATTTTTTTTTTCTTTCTTCTCTCTCTAGTTAGAGTTTGCAACAGGCCTATTTAAAGATGGCTCGAAGTATATTTCCTCCGCATTCGACGGCGATGGAAGTTAAAACATATGTGTTCCGGGCTCCGGTGCTGTGCGAAGGGAGTGCCGGACGTGGCACCTGCCATTAAGGGAGGGGCGCCAGGGCGGGCCACCACGAGGTGCATGTTTCGCGCCGCTCGGAGTTGGGGCTCTTGAAAACCGAGCACTGGTTTGATTAAGGATGGGTCGTGGTAATTACATTAGTGGCATTGCCGAAAGGGATTTAATGCGATGACAGGTCGCTGCGCCGAGCCGCGCGCCGCTCCAGGGATGGGGTTGAGATCGCGACACCCCATCAGAGCTACTCCTGGTCCGTGTTGGTTCTTGGTGTTGTCAAAGCTGACGCCAGCCATTTCTTAGTGCCCGTGCAATATCGCGATTTCGACCGGTATGCATTTTTTACACCTTTTTGGGAAGAATTTATGCAACACGAGTTGTAAATTTGTACCAGGCTAAATTAATCATAAAGTGGGTGAAAAGACATATCAAGGTAATGCGTCTGTTGCAAACTTTTGCTGGAGCAGATATAACGGTTGTTCCTTATACACGGAAAAAACTTCGTGCGTGGGACCCGAAGTTGAGGTTATATGGATCTTTGAAAGTTTCGGATAACGTACCTAAAAACTTGAGGTCCAGCTGCCGAAGTTCGGGTCAGACATCGAGGCACTTCAGTATTTACCGGAGTACCTCAGATGCGTGACCCGAACTTCGGCAGCTCGACCTCAAGTTTTCGGATGCGTGATCAGAAAACTTCAGAGCCACTGGAAAAAAAAAAAACACATTGGATGTAAAATCAGGACTCTTAAAAACATCGACAAGAAAAAATACTCTTGATTCAATCAGATATAAGCTTAAATCAAGAACCAAGCTTCTTAATTTGAACGGATTTCCTTTTGATCTAAGCTTAAATCTGATTGAATCAAGGGTATTTTTTCTTGTCAATGTATTCAAGAGTCGGATTCTAGATACAGTGTGTGTGTGTTTTTTTTTTCCATTGAGATCCATACGACCTCAACTTCGGGTCCCATGCACGAAGTTTTTTTTCTCCGTGTAGATAGTGTCTTAAAAATCACGATGAGCGCATTGGCAAAATCTGAAATGCACTCCTAACTTCACTATCTGCGTAAGAAATGTGCGTTTTTTTAACCTTCCCGCTTCAAAAAGGATACTGCGGCTCATGGCGAACATTTCGTTAGAGGAGTCGTTCCATTCAATCCCTGCGGAACATGGGCGACGCTTCCGCGCGCAAGTTGAGGAGAGCACGAGGTCAATCAAGGCGGATATCTATTAAAGCGAGAAAAATGCGAATGTAAACAAGCCGATAGTTATCATGTGTTTGGAATTATCGTCCCGTCACATGTGTTTTGGCGGATTGGCGTCGGCTATATTGCATATTGCGTAGTAACCTTGTGAGCAGGGGTTGGATGGAATGACTTCTCTAACCAAATATTCAACTGTGCCGTGGTATCGTTTTTGAAGCGGAAAGCTCGAAAAAATGAAAATTGGACGTATTCATGCTAGAAGGAACTATGTTGCATGCAAACCCCATGCACGTAGTTCCTTTTAGCATAAATACGGCCAATTGTGATGTAAGGAGTGCTTTTCAATCTTTGCCGATGCGCTCATTGTGATTTTTCAGACATTTTCTATGAGTAATAACTCTTATTTTTGCTCTAGCAAAAGTTTGAAGCAGGGCCTTTGTCATGTACTGAATTGTGGCCGAGTGCCGGGAAAGGTATATAACTCGTTTCATTTACACTGTTTTGCGAGTGTTCCGCATTTTTCCTACCGTTACGCGGTTTAGATCTTATTCAGCTGGAGGAAACCAACGCGATTCAAACAAAACTAGGGGCCTGTGGCCGCTACGCGGCCGCCAACCACTGAAAGAAACTAAAGATAAAGAACGACGCCAAGAATGGCATAATTTGGGCCAGAAGGGATTTTTCTGAAACCGGGCCCAAACGATACCTTATGATACCCTAAAACTCTGGTTAAAATTTTAGCTTGAGTATACGCACGGTTTTTGAGAAATGAGGGCGCAAAGTTGCCAAATCGCCATCATTCTGGACAGCATTTTTACAGCAAAAAGACGGGAAAAATGGACGAAAAAGTTACACCTTTGATGGGTTTCGGCTGTAAATGTTCTTATTGGGCTCTCAAGCATTTAACTGTGTTCAGTTTCAAACATTTTGATCGCACAGTGGTCCAAAGTGGGGAGAAACCGTCGACAAATCAGGATTCTTTGTCAAATTTTTAAAAATGGAAATAAAATTGTCGGTCTGCTGCAGTTTTCATGGCTAACAATGTTCTTATCGGTCCTCAATGCATGAAATTGTTTTCAGCTTCACAAATTTACATCGCACATTGGTCAAAAATGAGGGAATTAGTGGACAAATTAAGATCCTCTGTGAAACTTTTTAAAAATGAAGTGAAACTGTTGGTCCCCAGTAGAGTTTAGATCCCGGAAATTATTTAAATTATTTTTTGGACTGTTTAAATCATTTTTTAATTTTTTTTCTCCGTTTTTCCTTCTTTTTTTTTAAATTTCTGAAAGTTTGCATATTTTATTGAGATAATGCTACAAAGTCTATTCTATAACAACGTTCTATAGACAATACGGTCCGACTTGCAGTAATAATTAAGAAAATTAAATGTATGAATTTTTCCGGGATCTAAACTCTACTGGGGACCAACAGTTTCACTTCATTTTTAAAAAGTTTCACAGAGGATCTTAATTTGTCCACTAATTCCCTCATTTTTGACCAATGTGCGATGTAAATTTGTGAAGCTGAAAACAATTTCATGCATTGAGGACCGATAAGAACATTGTTAGCCATGAAAACTGCAGCAGACCGACAATTTTATTTCCATTTTTAAAAATTTGACAAAGAATCCTGATTTGTCGACGGTTTCTCCCCACTTTGGACCACTGTGCGATCAAAATGTTTGAAACTGAACACAGTTAAATGCTTGAGAGCCCAATAAGAACATTTACAGCCGAAACCCATCAAAGGTGTAACTTTTTCGTCCATTTTTCCCGTCTTTTTGCTGTAAAAATGCTGTCCAGAATGATGGCGATTTGGCAACTTTGCCCCCTCATTTCTCAAAAACCGTGCGTATACTCAAGCTAAAATTTTAACCAGAGTTTTAGGGTATCATAAGGTATCGTTAGGGCCCGGTTTCAGAAAAATCCCTTCTGGCCCAAATTGTGCCAAAAAACGGTCGTTTTTGGCGTCGCTCTTTGGTAGGACAACCTCCTTCAAGTTATTAAAAGAGATGAATGGATTCCAGAGCCGAGGCGTGCGCGCGAAAGAAAGCGAATTTATCTCTGATTGCAAAGTCATGCACCATTTTTATGATTTTTCGATCAATTTTTTAAAAGGCAACACCAAGTTTTCTGAGAAGTTTCCTTGACTTTTCCTAGATGATCTTAAATAATAGTATCGAAAATTTTGACGCAATTTTTTCGTTTCTTCTGTTTTCTTTTTATGTAACTAAAAAGAATTAAAATTCATCAGAGTTTCCGGATCGTTGAAATTAGGATACATATGTACCCTTAAAATTGTGGTAAAAATCTGCCAAAGATGGTCAAAAGCAATGACGCATAGTCATAATTTTGCGGCGACTTCAGCGTCGCGCAATGCAGGAAAGGTAGCGCGGTCGAGGCATCTTCACAGTTGATGCGCCTTCAATCCAGATAGCGACAATATGCCTACACCCGTGGTCGAATAGTTATCTCGTTGCGCCTGTCTTGAATGAAATTAAAAAAAAGACGCCTGCACATACGGATTATTTCCCTATCACTGACATATTCTTGACGCCGCTCGATACGCTGGACGGAGATGTAGCAAGAAATATGCCCACGCTTAACAAACGGATTCTCTATGACTGAAAACATCGAAATTGCGAGACAACGACCAACGGTAGAACGAGCCAATGGGCGAAGTCGGACAATTTGCAACTAAAACTGGCAAATTTTGATGTTTAATTCCTTTGAAGGACCAGCATAGATGAGGTGCAATGAGGAATATTTAATGATGGGAAAGTCAACAGAAAGTAAGACAATTTTCACGATCCATCGAGGATTGCAGGCTAGCGTTGTGCACTGGTTGGATATTGTGTCCACCGCATCGCACCGCGTGTGGTGGGTCTGACCTCGGACACCGAGAAATTACGCAAATTGAAGCGTGCACCGTGTTGTGCGCGCAATGCGTGAATTATTCATGCAGTCTTGTAGGCGCTGATATGCTTCACGCCAACTGACCGATTGCATTCCGGTTGGCGCTATGCGAGAAGTATTCATGCAGTCTTGTAGGCGCTAACATGCGCTCCACGCCCCTCGCACTGTGTTTGGCGCGATTTTTCGAACTCGCCATAAAATAATCACGGCATCGAATAATGGAGCTGAAAAGACCCATATTGTGTTTCAACGCCGTGTGAGCATTTCAACGTTGCCTACTTTTTCCCGACAAAATATTTATTTCGAGAAAAGCTAGGAATGTTCTCTTTAGTAGCTTTTTTAGATTGAATGGATCATTAAACAAGGTATACGAATTCAAGAACTCTTGATACATGATTCTTCGCTAGAATTTCAAGTAGAACACGATTCGCGCAATGAAAACCCACGACCGGCCCGGCCCGGCGCACACTGGATAAACCCAATAGGAGAGGTTGGACATAATTTAGAAACTTTAACCGCTTATTACTCCGTTTATGCAACACTTATACACACAATACGAAACTAGTCGTGCGTTAGCTCTGTCCTGAAATAATTCCGTCCAAAGCATTGACACAGAAAAAGGAAACAGTCACATTACATACTTTCAGTTATAGATTCAAAACTTGATGGTGAGAGTGCGAGGCTACAAATCTCCGACTTGCAAATGCAGACTTCTTACCGTGCTGTATTATTTCTTCGGAAAACTAATCAATGTAATTTCCCGAGAATCTCATTGATCTTTCTCCTGTTAGGGAAAAATTCTGAATAACGAGCTACGAGGTTCGCTCTGTGCCCCGCGTCTCTTCGGAGAAATAACATAGAGGCGGAGATTGTGAAACATCACATTATGGAGATAGGTGCTTTTGCCATCGATACTCCGGTTTAATCAGGTCCTAAAAAACTTCAATTCATGGTCATCTCAAACAATATTTAAAAAAGAAACTTTAAAACTCGACTCTCTTAGATCCACTGAAGGCGCGTTGGTTAAGTTCTGCAAAATTCGGACCATTTAGATGTATGCCCCGACATAAATCTCCGTGTTCTGGCGTTACTTCTCGTTCATACAGGAAGTGAAACACGAGCCAACCCAAATTTTATATTGATGTTATTACACTTAACGGTGAATCTATCGCAAAAAATAACAATGGAGAGACTGGGAAATCCAAGATTCAACCGAAGGCCTGAGTCATATGTATTTTACTTCCCGTTTTAACCAAACTTTCGTGTTCAGTTTTCTCATGTGAAGAGTCGCTACCTGGAGGTATGAGCTGAGGATCCTGGATACAGTTTTTAAAGCGGGGAAATACATTTCACCTCACCGGCTGAGTTTTCAAGTATACATATTGCTCGTCCCTGCCGGGCGCGAGTGGGTTGGGGGTGGGGGGCTATTAATACGCAGACTAAGTGCGTGTCTCTTACCGAGCCCAATCGCTCGACTCGCATGCTGTGCTCCTTCCTACCACCAAACGTCCAAACGCAGCTCAGACGACGACGCGACGCACGGTGGATCGAGTCAATACGAGAGGTCGGACAAAATTTGGAAACTTTAAACGCTTATACACTTTTTTGATTTTCCTCAGTTCGTCCGTCTTTTTCTGACCGAAGATCGTTATAACGAGAACATAGGTCGGTCCCTTGAGTTCTCGTTATAGAGAGAAAGTACTGTAACTCCGTTTATACAAAACTTTGAGGTTCTAAAGGTGGCTCCATTGGTTTCTTCATGAAATTTTCTTCTAATAGCACGCCTTAAAATTTAAAATGTGACGAATTATACATTAAAATTTGCAAAGGACCACCAGATAAGGTTAGAATTTCAGCATTCTGATACGTGTTTCTTGACTAAAATTTCACGTAAAACACGATGCACACAACAAAAATTACCAAAATGAACTCCTTACGAAGATATTTAATGATTCTTGATGCGTGAATTCAAACCTCCCGCTCATGAAAACTCAATGCTCTACGTGATTCACATCGCGAGCTAAACGTTATCATGACAGTCTCTACGATATACAAATCTGGCAACCTCAATCTTGACGCTTTGGCTCAGCTGTAGCAAATTTCTTATAGTTTGAACAAAAAATTGTGGGACATGAACATTGCTCGATTGAGAAGCTTGCTGAAACCGTTGTAGTGCGCGATTTGATTCACGTATAGAGCTTTGAGTTTCTTGTGAGCGGGCCTTTCAAATTCCTCGTAACCAATGTGAAATTGAAACCGTTAATATCTTCGTTAGGAGTTGGTTTACGTATAATTCGTTGTGCGAATCGTGCTTTACGTGAAATTTTGACTCGGAAACATGTATCAGAATGCTGAAATTCGTACCTTGTCTAGTGGTCCATTTTAGCCAAACATGTCTTGTTCAACCTCTCTGATTGACTTGATCTATTGTGCGACGCAAAGCGCCGGATGCCGACGTGACGAATACGCATCGCCTTGTCAGCCAAGACGTGTTGACGCTACGCATAGACCCACTTTGCCGATACGATAGACCCGAAGACAGGGTACAGATTTTTAGCAATCTGATACATGTTTTTTGACAAAAATTTCATGTAGAACACGATTCGCACGACGGAAATTATTGAAATTAATTCTTGCTCGAGATAATTAACGTTATTTGATTCATAATTGAAAACTTCCGCTCATTGAAATCTCAATAATCCACTGAGATAAACCGTGCACAGGAGAAAAGGTCTCTTGGATCCAGATTTCAGGCTCATAAAAAATTTGACAAGAAAAATTTCTCTCGGATTTTTGCTAGCATCTAGAGCCGAGCTTCTTAATTTAGGCGAATTTCTTTCGATTCAAGCAAAAATCCGGTTGATCGAGATTATTTCTTGTTTTCAAATACATCAGGAGTCTCTAAATGTTACCGTGACAGTCCGTGCGACAAAAAATGTGGTAACCTTAATTTTGACGCTATGACTCATCTGTAGCAAGTTGTTTGCACTTTGCCCTGCACAGGGTGGGAATGCAACAATGCTATATTGAGAAACCCGGCCAAAATCTTCATATTACGCGATTCCATTCACGTTGAGTATAGTTTTTCATGCGACCGGGCGATTGAAACTTCCCATATAAACAATGTAAAATAAATAAGATTTAATGTTATCTTTGTTAGGAGTAAATTACAATAATTTTCGTTGCTCGAATCGTGTTTGAATCTGTAATGGACCACTAGACAAAGTACGAATTTAAGCATTCTAATACATGTTTCCGAACCAGAATTTCACGCGAAACACGATTTGCGCAACGAAAATTACTGAAATCAACTCCTCAGGAAGATATTAACGTTTTTATTTCACATTGGTTATGAGGAATTTGAAAGGCCCGCTCACAAGAAACTCAAAGCTCTACGTAAGTCAAATCGCGCACCACAACGGTTTCAGCGAGCCTCTCAATCGAGCAAACGTTCATTTCCCACCATGTGTTGTTCAAACTATAAGCAATTCGCTATAACTGAGCCAAAGCGTCAAGATTGAGGTTGCCAGATTTTTATATCGCAGAGACTGTCATGATGACGTTTAGCTCGCGATGTGAATCACGTAGAGCATTGAGTTTTCATGAGCGGGAGGTTTAAATTCACGCATCAAGAATCATTTAATTTCTTCGTAAGGAGTTGATTTCGGTAGTTTTTGTTGTGCGCATCGTGTTCTACGTGAAATTTCGGTTAAGAAACCTGTATCAGAATGCTGAAATTCGTACCTTGTCTAGTGGTCCATTCTGGTTTAAAAACAAGTGCCAGATTGCGTAGATTCGTATATTATCTGCTGGTCAATTATTATTGATACATTCGCCCGATTTCCCGATATTTCTTTCAGACGGGTCGCGGAGGCTGCAAACGAGTCAAAAACAACATGTGACCCCCGCTTCCGAAAACCAAACGTCGCACTTTTGCGACAAAATTTCAAAACTTTTTCGCCTCACTTGCGCTGGTGGTTTTTAACTGGAACCCGTCTCGGAGCGTGAGCAAGTGAGTGCGAAAAAGTTTTAATGTTGTGTTCAACATACTCTTGGGCCCAACCCTGCCAATGCTGCTCATTGTTTTATTGGAAATTAAACCCTCGTATAAACTGAATCGAGTAGTGACGCATATGAATATAATAAGGGGTGCGTCCCCTGACCGTTACGCGGACCAAGCCCCAGAAGGTGCTTCGCGCCCCCTGAAATCCACTTCGCGGGTCCCCGTAAGTTGAGTTCACAAAATCTGAATAATTTTCAATTCGTTTCGCCGCAATTTAACATGCGTTAGATTCCAAAATCGGAAAGTTTGAACTTTTAACTTTAATTTCTGTAGTAAACATTAAATCTCTCTTACGTGTAAATGTTGAGAAATTTTTAAGTATCCTGCATAACATGTTGATGAGGAATCAAGTCCTGTGAGACTTTAATTCTTTACCTGTCTAGGAGTTCATCATAGGGTAGACACAGTACGAGTATATAGGACTTAATTGACCGCGGCGGTAACTGGTGGCATTCGCCAAAACTGACGGTGGTATTGAAGGTTCTTTAGTGGACAGTAACGATCGGCAATATGACGGTCCGAACTGCAAGTGTAATACATACGCGATGCAACTATTCAACCTCGGCGGTAACCCCAGGAGGTATCCGCCGAAACTGAAGGCGCTATTTGAGATGGGTGTAGGCCCTCCGTCGCGGCGCGCGGCGTGACGATCCAAGCTGCGGATTAATACAAGATGGAACTATTCAAACTCGGCGGTTACCCCAGTTGGTATTCGACGATGTTGAAGACGATAATACAGGCAATTCAAACAAACTGGTAATAGGCAATAGGCCCTGAGTGTGTGGTTACTCTCTGGGCTACAGTCGAATAGCTTCAAAACCACGTAGTACAATTAAGACGTTTTAGAATATTCAAGCAAATTCAAAAGAAGCATAAAGTAAAATTAAGGCTAGAAATTTTAAGAGGATGATAATAGAATGATGGGAAAAATTAGTGAGCCTCCCAAGCTGTATCACTGGTTAGATTTTCTTCTAAAACTGAAGTACATACAAAACTGATTTTTAATCTCATCAAAAACCATACCTACTTGCTCAGTGATCATTGTACTTTAATTTCGATGAGTTGAAAAGGAGAGTGGTATTTGAATCACACGTCATTCAAACATAAGTATTGCGAGATTCACCTATATTGTGTTGCAAAAGCTTGCATTTTTTAGGGGAAAATATGTACACATGTGGTAGAACAGTGATACATATTATAGTTGTTTTATAATGTTTCTTTTTCTATACATTCAATTAAGGCAATGACTCTTGATACCAATATTTGGTAATTGATTCATCCGATGAGCAGCTGTTTTGGGGAAGTTATAACGCTGCGGAGTAGTGATACGGTAAAACCAGATAGGGGGATTTTTCATCTCTGAAATTTTATCACAAGTGAAGTAAATGAAAACTCGAAAAAAGAAGCCAAACATTAATTGAACGGCAATAATTGGACTCGTAGCCAAACTACATTCTATGTTGCCAAATTACTTCTCGCGTTTTACTCCATTAACTATAAATGTAATCATATTTAGCCTTGAACTTTTGTGAGTGTGTGTTCTGTACTCCAGAGGAAATTTGATTAAATCCATCCAATTATTCATTGTTGATACTTCGACGATAATGCCGCTACCACTTCAACAGCCATCGTCAAGTAGCTTCGACATGGAGAAAAGGATATTTTTGTAGAAACATGTTCGCATTCTTCCTAATAGCACCCCCTGTCATGCACTTGTAACGCACGTTGTACCTTCCCTATTAATTTTGTCACGCTTTCCTAGACTTCTCTCCTATTTAGGGTAAAAAATCGACATTTTTACCACTCTACCGAAGGTATTTAAAAAAATCGATGCTAATCGGCGACTTTTGTTTGATTCTTTGGAGTGGTAGACCGTAACTTTCTTTTATTCATGTACTCGTCACGCTCGATCACGTATGGGTGACGCAGAACACAAGGGTGAATTGTAGGAGCGACTTTGATGTATGTATTATAATAAGGACTGCTCAAAATTTCTCCGCAGACATGTCGCTTCTCAAACATTTTCAGGAGGCCCCCTGGTTGATCGGTGCCCCCAAACCCTCCTTGATGAGGCGCCACTTCTCAAAATCTCTCCAGAAACATCTTGATTTTGAAAAAATGTGGGGGCACTCGGGTTGGTGGGTGTCCAGACCAAAAGTGGTCTTGCGAGGGTACCTTTGACGTGATCGAACTGCACTTCTAGCTTTCACGTGAAATGACATGTGTGGACTGTACACTGGGAAAAAAACACATTGGATCTAGAATCCAGACTCTTGAAAACATTGACAAGAAACATGACTCTTGATTCAATCAGACTTAAGCTTAAATCAATAGAAAATCCGCTCAAATTAAGAGGCTTGGTTCTTGATTTAAGCTAAAATCTGATTGAATCGAGAGTATTTTTTCTTGTCGATATTTTTAAGAGTCTGGACTCTAGATCCAATGTGTTTTTTTTTTTTTTTTCCAGTGTAGATTGCGACTCTCCTCTGCGGGGAGCGTAATCTCTAGTCATGGGATTATAACCATGCAAATGCTGCCGTGCTAAGGAAAAACGCCGTATGAACCTTCAGGCGTTGCCAAATTTCGATTGATAAAACACGAATTTCCTGGTAAATTTATGAATATTTTTCTCCCAATTTTGCAGATAATTTTGCTCGCAATTTCACCTAAAGTTCCTGCAAATTTCAAGGAGGAATATTCATACCTTCCCTCAAAAATAAAGATTTTATCGAAAGAAATTTGGCAACTCTCGAATGTTCATACGGCGTTCTTCCTTAGCACGGCAGAAAAGGGTGCGGCGGAGAAGCACGGCAACCACGCCGAACGGGCCCCCATCTCCGCGGGGAGTGTAGGGGGAACGACGTTCCCGGAACGTGCGCCACTGTGTGTGTGTGTTGGTTTGATGGAAACCCAAACACTTGTGCCTGTGTTCCTCTTTTGTCATTCACACTCGGGTCGCTGTCACCCTGCCCGACCACCCTCCGCCTCCCTCTTCCCACCAGGCTCGTCACACACGGGGAAAATCCTTGGGAGCCTCTCACTCCGACTCCGAAATCATCTGGTTCTCGATGACTCCCGATCTCCGAGGTGAGATACACTCCAAGTCTTGGAGTAAATGTTTAATAGTTAGACGAACCTAAAGCTGCACTGGAAAAAAACACATTGGATCTAGAGTACAGACTCTTGAAAACATTGACAAGAAAAAATACTCTTGATTCAATCAGATTTTTGCTTGAATCCGCTTAAACAAAGAGGCTTGGTTCTTGATTTAAGCTAGATTCTGATTGAATCAAGAGTGCTTTTTCTTGCCGAGTCTTTTTAAGAGTCTGAACTATAGATCCAATGTGTTTTTTTTCCCAGTGTGTGTCGACATGAAGCGTTTGGCGATGGAACCATTGGCGGATCCAGCAACTTGGCAACATTGTTTTTTCTCCGTTTAAACCAATGGAAATGTATCGATTCTTGGAGCGGCCAGGTTCTTCGACAAGAATCGATCTTTGAGCGTAGCTTTAAATGGAGAAAATCCGGTGTTGCCAAATTGCTGGATCCGCCTCTGAATAAGACTTACCTGTAAACTTTTAAACATTTCGGAGCGGAATCAGGTCTCAGGAGCCTATTTTTCACATTGAAAACCGAAATGATAAGAGTGCGGAGTGGGATTGACTCCGTTGGTAGAGGAAAAATCGCGAAAACTACGTAAACTCCAGTAGTATTTACGTTTCTTTTTTTACACTGCAGATTTGTTCCAGGTGGTTTGTGTAATTTCCACTTGAACATGATGTTTAGCAGCACGAAAATTCTGGCAATAATGCAAAAGAAAAGCGTTCTGTTTGCCAACGGTTACATTCTCAGAATTTAGTGCTTGAATATGATGAGGCACGCTGACACCTTGCTTGAAAGCAGAGCAATAGAAAATGTTCTTAAGAAATGTTCTAGAAATGTTTTCAGAAACGTTCGAGGTTGCTTGAGCTTACAAGTGAGAAATCCGACTTAGTGTCTTAAATTTAATAAAATCAAAGTTAGGTGACTCTGACTCCTAGATTCTTGCAGTGTACTCCTCAGTGAATACAGTATCATCCTACCAAATTTTTACATTTTTTGCCCTCAAAAAAGGAGGTGATACTCTGAAAACTTACGCGGCACAACTCTCTTTGCGATTGGGAGTTGTAAAATTTCGAATAACTTCGATAACCTGAATCGGAAACTTAATAGTCATATAAACCTAATTTTTTTTCTATTGAGCCTAAGCAAGTAGTCCAAACTCTAATTTCCCTTAACTCACTCCAACTTTGTTATGAATATAAACAAATTCCGAACTGACCCCTGACCTCTGGTTGAATGCCACAACGGCGGCATGGATTTTGGAGATAATTCTTGCACACGCGACTGAAATGTGTGTTTTTGATTGGCCAACTCGCATGATTTCTGACAGCTAATTATACTGCCCTGACAGTGCCACGGTTGCTGTCACAAAATTGTACGCGTAGTATGCGGATGATAAAACACTGGCCAAAAAAAGACGTTTAATTCAAGAAGTCCAACATCGGTGGAATCAGCGATATGGTGAGGAGGCGAGGAACCGCTCAGTGATTTAAATTGTGACTCTTTTTACTAAATGACCCCTACGTGGATTAAAACTACTGTAAAGCCTTGCTGAACCTTTTCATTTATACCAAATTCACCCTTTAGGATTAATCATACCAATAGGATTAATGACCAGTTCATCTTACCAACAACAATTGGACTACGTCCACTGCAAGGAGCTTTATATGGGTGGTTTCACGATAACTGAAATAGTTTTGTTGCCGTAACAGGCAACACATTTTTCGGTCATATTTTTTGAAGTAATGATAATCACTCGAATTTTGTTGCATTAATCTACGTGTTACAACGCTTTTCAAAAATTTGTCGCTCTACTTTTCAATTTCAATATATATAAAAGGCCGAAAATTTGCTGTCTGTTACGCTGACTTTTTACCGCGTAACAGACAGCACATTTTCGGAATTTACATAATATTAATTGAGAAGTAGAGCAACAAATCATTAGGAAGCGTTATAATACGCAACCCTTTCAAGATTAATGCGAAAAAATTTAAGTGATTATCATTTCTACTAAAAATATGACCGAAAAATGTGTTGTCTGTAACGGCGACAAAACTATTCCAGTTATCGTATGAAACCACCCATATGAACTTTAATTAGATAAAAATATGTATAGGAATTTCGCACAACATATAGTTTCTTTTGATTTTGTTAATTATCACATAGTCTCTGTTAGCATAAATACGTTCAATTAAAGGGAACACTTCATAACATTATGATTCGATTATTACATTATCAATAATGTATCAAATAGTTAATAGGATTAAAATGAGGAGTTATAAATGCATTTTCGGACAGGGGAAGGACTCGTTTCTTGAATGAAACGAAAACATGTTTCACTTTTTTCATCTTCCTGAGGCGAGATAAATTGCAATAAGTTTAGGCGCTACCTCGTGAGATCTTGATGGCATTAAATGTTTATCTCTACCTCACTTTATACCCGGGCTATTTTTCTTTCCTTAATGACCCCTCCCTCTTCTCAAAACCACAGGCCAGTCTGCGGAGAGGGTATTTTATTTTAATTTCTCCGGCGTTCACAGAGCTTTACTGAAAAAACTTCAAGGAGTGATGTTAATTTTTTCTTCTCCGAACAAATAAAATCCGTACGGAGTTGTAAAACTCTGCCAACAACGTTGTGACTAATGTTATATCACGCGTGCATTTAAATAAAAAAACCGAGAGTTGCATAAAATATTAAAATGCTAACTTTTATCATCTTTGTGCACAGCAAGAGATAATGTCTGTTGCTCTAGTTTGACTCAGTTTTAAAATGTGATTCATTCAGTTCTCATAAAGTGGGGGAATTTTGCGTACCAGTCTGACTGCTACGCATTTTTACTCAAGAAATCCATAACCGCGCCGTTTCGAGGATACATTTATCAAAAAATATTTCCGTAAATATTTTCAGCATGTCTGCGATATTTATTGAATGCCTCGAGAGTAATACTCAATGCGGAACATTCACGCACTCAGACAAGGATACATCCCTGTCTCGGCAATGTATGGGTACGGCCTCCTGCATCGGTTGAAGACGCGTTTTCATAATTTTATAACTATTCGGATGTGTCGCGTTTGATCCTGAGCCCGCTATGCTGCCGGTTAGAACCTCGGTAGAGAGAAATTTTTTTCCGAAGAAAGATTTTTTAATATTGATATTATATATTGACAATATTGACAATGCCACCGTGCCAGATGGTAAAGCTGCCATTCTTCGTGCATTGATTGTTGACACTTTTGACACTTAGCTGCGTAAATAAACAGAAGGAGATGTCTTTTCTACCATTAAAATATTTCACTCTATAAAAACCAGGAAGTTACTCGAAAACATAAGCAGCGCGCCTTCAATTCTGCAGATACAACACGGACATCCATCAAGCACGAATAGTTGTATCTCTGCGCCGTCATCAACGCGCAGCCTTTCCCTTGTTCCATTTCCATATTGTGTTGGTTCCGTGTGTCTTCTTCCTGATGGTGTTGCAAGAGCTACGTGAGCAACACAGCCGCAGACAGGAGAGGCGTGATGTTCCTCGTTTCTTAACTTTTTTCCCGATCTGAGATACACCTAGTTAGCAGCATACAACGAACTAAAGCGAGTTCACGCCACACGGCATCGCGCCTTCATTTTGCAGATGCAATACGGACATCCGCCGAACACCAATAGTTGTACCTCTGCGAGAGTAGAACACAACCTGAGAGGAGGTGCCAATTAATTTTGATATTTGAGAAAAATTAAGGTTAAGTTGGTTCAGAATATACAATTATGTGTCTAAATAAAAAATCGTTGAAAAATAATTAGATATCTTGCAACGCCCTGCGCGCGAAATCGGTATTTTTTCGGGAGCTATGCTAAGGCATATATTTTGAACTACTACCCCTAGAAATCCCAAGCTGGGTTAAATTGACCCGAGTATCTCCTCTGGGAGGGTTACGAACACGGATAAAACGATATAAAGCTAAGCACAAACTGTTTAGATCAAATGGAACCAGCTGATATGGCAGTACTGCTAAGACCTACAGTCTGTAGAATTGGACCCTAATGTTGAAGGGGTTAATTAGCACTAATTTCATACTAGCTGGCTCCATTTGATCTTACACAGTTAGTGCTCAGAACTATATCGTTTTTTTCTAGTACCGAATTTCGGAACTTTTGGATTTTCCTGAATTTCTCCCGGAACTTTTGAAATTCCCGAATGTTTCCGGATCTTTTGCATTATCCGGAACTTACTCGGAACTGTTAGAAAAAAATCTGAACATAATCCCGGGACTTTTGACAGTCATTAAGTGGGAGAAATTGGAACGAAATAGTTCCGAATCCCGGAACTTTTGACGAACATGGGATGGGAGCACTGGTGGTATCGCCTGGCAACCCGGCGTAGCCGGGAGGGTTTCCACGAGGCAGCAATCGCACTCGGGAGCTCCCGCGAATCGTGAGAATTTGCCGAATGAGGGCAGAGGTTTGCGGGAATGCGCGACGAAATTCCGCCAGGCCTTTCTGCTCGGCTTCATTCGGTTTTCACCCTTCGCTCACCGAAGATAAGACTAAGGGTCGCATTCAGCCCCGAAGCTCTCACCAATATCAAAATGCCATTTTATCCGAGGGGTATTTATTCACAAAACGTATAGGTCTACATTGAAGTCTTTGGTCGATATTCCATTGTAGATGCACATTTTTAAGAGCAGCCCAAGACAATGATAACAGTGGAAAAACTAAGATGAAAAAACGGGAAACAAGGCTAAAAATACACAATTAATGAAACCCGAGACGTTTCGACTCAAAACTGAGTCATTTTCAGTCGGAAACAACAAAAATTTAAAAGAAAAAACGATAAAAAACCTGAGCCCTACATGGTGGTGGCCGGGCTCTGAGAGAAAGAGAAAATTGATTTTCGTCTCGGGTTTCATTAATTGTGTATTTTTAGCCTTGTTTTCCGTTTTTTCATCCTTGTTATTCCACTGTTTCAGTGTAGTGGGTCTGATACAAATAGTAGATATCGACGGTGAGACTTCCAGATCATGTATCTTGTTTGCGGTGTTTAAAAATTACTGGTCCCATTTTATTTTTTGAAGAACAATAATCATATCACACTGAAAAAAAAAGTGAAGTTGATTAACATTATGTATGTAAAAAAGTGTGCGAGAACTTAAAAGATATTGCATTAACTGCAGTTACTTTAGCAATGCCAAGACGTAAAACTAACTGACGTAGCGAGTAATTTAGCATTTTGTGAGGTTTCGCAAGCTTATTTGCATACAGACTATGTTGAATCTACTTAACTCTTTTTTCGGCGCAATTTATATGGTTTTTGTTATATTAGACTACAGTTTGCGATAAGATATTAAAATTTTGCTGATCATTTATAAATCCGCACACCTGCGTGGTATTATCATGACGAAGACGCTGTCTCTCATATAAACCAAAAATATTAGTTCTCTAATGCAACAATTAATCCATTTAAAGAATAGAAATTCAAAACCTGGTATGTAAGATTCAGACAGTTATATTGAGATTGATCATGATGTTCCTCGTTATATGGACCGCTTTAAACAGAAAGGAACCAAGCCACATCAGCTATTGCCAAATTTAATTACGCAATTTAATTTTTTACATGAAAACGGATGTGCGCATTTTCGTGCAAACTGTGAAAATTCTCCATGGTACGAAGCAAATTCCTTACAATTTTCAAAGGAAACCAAACAACCGTTCTCTCGTAAAAAATTAAATGGCCCGGTTAAACTTGGCAATAGCTGAGGTGGCTTAGTTCCTTTCTGTTAAACTCGGCCCATATAAGAACAAAAATACCTTCGCTTCATTTTATTTTTAAGGGAGAAATTTTCCTGAACGTTGGTTCCATCTTCGTATCAAGAATCGCTATTCTTAAACCATTAGATACGTATCAAATAATTTGAGAGACATTTTAAAATCTTAGCAGCGCTTAATACCATGTCGAAATTCAACCCTTCATATGAGCCTTCGGTAAGTTCACACACAAAAAAAGTTACAAAATCAAGAAATTCCATGTTCTTCGGGCGACATTCGGCAACGTCCGAATTTCCGAGCTTCCGATGCATTTCCTTACCAGGGCGCAACGATTGCTCCAGCGGATAGGCAACGCCGGGCGGCGAGGTTACAGTGATTACACTGTAAATAATATGTAAACAAGACCGCTGCCGCTAAAAGGGTTGACCGCGGCAATCGGTCGATTGTTTGCAAGTTGAGGTATTTTCGGCAATTAATTTCGACCTCTCCGGCAATTTTTAATGGGTCAAACGCTCCGAGTCCGAACCGGCTCCCGCTTGAAAATTAATGTTCCTCTCAAATCACCACCAAACAACGAGGTTAATAACAATGAGCCCTCCGAGTCGGATCCAGCAACATTTTTGATTGTTCGCTTCACGAATTACTCGTCCATCACACAAAGCGGGCGTCGTATGAAAAACCGCACAAGTCCGTGGCCCTTTCGCTCAAGTCCACGGTCCTTTGACTGAGACTTTGCAATGGTCCTGTTTCGCTGGACTGTGTACGAGCAGTCACACAGCACCGCCGGAGCAACGAGGAGAGCCGTAAGTGCAAAGTGAAGTTTTGGAAGATTGGGCTTGGAAGCTTCTGAGCGGAAAATTTTATTGCGAGAAGTCTCCGTTTTTTGTTTAATTGTAACCAATCATACAAAAAAATCTGAATAATCATTTCGCTGATTAAAAGCCGTAAGTGCAAAAATGAAGTTTTGAGAAATTGGACTCGGAGGCTATACTAAGCGAGAGATTTTATTGAAAGCACACTGGGAAAAAAAAAACACATTGGATCTAGAGTTCAGACTCTTGAAAACATGGACAAAAAAAATACTCTTGATTTAAGCTTAAATCAAAAGGCCTGGTTCTTGATTTAAGCTTAAATCTGATTGAATCAAGAGTATTTTTTCTTGTCGATGTTTTTAAGAGTCTGGAGTGTAGATCCAAAGTGCTTTTTTTCCAGTGTAGTCTCGTTCTTTGTTAACTTGTCACCGATTGTCCAAAAAGACTTTTGAAAATAGTTTGGATGATAAAAATTCGTAAGAGCAATAATGAAGTTTTGAGAAAATGGGCTTAATATAATGAAAGCTTTTGAAAGGAAAATTTAATTGAAAGAAGCCTCCGTCTTTTGCTAAATTGTCACCTACCAATACCTATCATACAAAAGACTCCTAGAAATCCTTTGGACGATTAAAAATCGACCAATTACATTTCAATTACATAAAAGGGTATTACTTTATTTCAAGATAGTATTTAGGCAAGACAGCCATACCTAGGTGCTATCTGCTACATGCTTTCGTGGTTGCGTTTTGGATATGTTCACAACAAACAGATTCCAAGGTTAGAAATTGGCAGAGGAGGGCGGATTTTACTTATTACTTAAAAGTATTGTTTTCATTGGCTATCTGGAGGACTAATGTTGCTTACTACTACTTTGTTTGGCCTTACTAGCTACTTTGTTTGAAATTACGTCATTTTTTGCATACTTACGGTTTTCTCATATGTCTCGTACTACACAGTTAAGGTGATTCGATGGACGCCATATTTTGTGTCAGAACAGCATGCGATATATCGCATCAATTGGTTCCATTTTTTCAGCTACTCGTCATTTTTCTCCAATTTTGAGATCGCAACTCTGTTGTCAGGAGACTAAAGCACTCACTTACCAATTTTAACAAAGAAATTATTCGTAATAAAGGCGTGGTTTTTTTAGAGAGAAAACCACGCCTGTATTACGTTGAATTTCTTTGTTAAAATTGCTAAGTGAGTGCTTTAGTCTCCTGAAAACAGAATTGCGATATCAAAATTGGAGAAAAATGACGAGTGGCTGAAAAAATGGAACCAATTGGTGCGATATGTCGCATGCCGTTCTGACACAAAATATGGCGTCCATCGAATCACCTTAAGATGAATTTTGCTGTTTTAGCTATTTCAGTGATCTCATCTAAAAGAGATTAGACACCTTTTGAGGTAAACTCTACTTCGAAAATTTGAGAGTTAGGTTCTCTGTCACAGCAGAGCACACCTTACTCCACCGGACTTTGGGAATCCATGCTAACCTTGATCTAAAACCGATGTCCAGCATGATACCTAAAACTAATTTGTAAGTTTCGCGAAACATCTGTGAAAAGCACTTACGTCATTCTACGAATAGGAAACCATTTGCCGGTCCAACTATGAGCGAGGATTCATTTTAGACGAGGGATAATGGTAAGGGGGGCGCACAAGTTGCTGTCTGAAAATCGCATTCCTACCGTTTCAAAGCTGGAATAGGACCCTCTTCATTCTTGAAAGAAGCTCTGCAATTTGGCACGACTCATTGGAGAGGTCATGAAGCAACGTTGGCAAAATAGCGGATGACAAATTCGTTTTTAGTGGCCTGGTAAACGGTCGTCGTCAGTCTCGCAGAATGACGTTTAATAAATGCATGGAATATAATAACTGCCTGTTTTCTCGGAGACCTTTTCATGTGGTCGTCATACAGTTAAGCTCGCATCATGTAAAACTTTTGAAGGCAGATTCACATGTCATAAATGTAAGGTAAAATAAATTGCGATTTCAAGTGCATGTCGAAAATTCTAATTTTAAGACCTTCAAAGTTTTTACGCTTTTGGTGTGTAATGGGCCTGTTGCAAACTTTTGCTAGGGCAAAAATAAGGGTCGTTCCTTCTGGATAATATCTCAAAACTCTCGATGAGCGCATAGCGCAAACTCTGAAATGCACTTCTAACTTCACAATCTGCAGCACTGCTGAACACCATGTGTGGAGCTTGGAGGACAAGGCGCATAAGTGCAGTTTTTGAAAAATTGAGATATTAATGATTACAAGTAAAATTAGTTTAAATGCATGTTCTGTGAAAAATTCGCTCCCAAATTCCAATTTCTAAGCATCAAAAAGTCAGTCTGTACTTTCTTTCCGCCATAAGGATCGATGAAATATCGAAATTTTCAACACGTATTTCTCGAAATAACAAAAACCGCACTTATGCGCCTTGTTCTCCAAGCCCCTCATGTATTGTCTAAGCACTAGGTTTTGTATTTCCACTCAATTATCCTCATTGCACACGATTTCGGGTAACTTTTATGTTACTCTTGGAATACATTCTCTGATAATGTCGGAAAAACACGATCAGTGATACTCTCCTGAAAATAAAGTAGAGGCGGACATTTCGAAACTCCGCATGTTTTCGCAGTCGAGTTGCTTGTCAATAATTCATGCGATAATATTCGGGACAAATTAAAACTGCACTCACACCCGAGTGCACACAATAGCCCATATTTCAAAGTTGGCTCGCTCGCTCTGATCAAATCAGGCTACGATGAAAGACAATTTATCGCGAAAGATATGCCGCAATATATAAGTACGAAGAGTTGCAACGGCTCAAAATGGTCGTGGTAATAAATAAATTGCGCGCGCGCGCGCCATGTTCTCGGTCCACCGCGAGGTCCGCGTCTCCGGCGAGCGACGAGTTAAAGCTGCCCGCTTTTGAAATTAATGAGAAAGGAGACTCTACAGACGTTATTCATGACATGTCATTAATTGGATCAAAACAATAACATGCCGGGTTTATTTCTTATTTTTACTTTTGGAACAAGGCTATGCAGAGGCCGCATTGTCATCAACCTCGTCGTTTCCCTCACGAAAAAACGTAACTTCATTTGAACCGATTTTATCAGAAAGGAACCAGCCCACATTTTGGAAAAAATCGAATGATGAATGGTTTTGAGCTCAACTAGTTGCATATTGTCTTCTACCAAAAATAATTGGTCCAAAAGGTAATGTAGCATCGCGTCCATGATATTGGACTTCATGCTCAATATGTTCGGTTGCTCATCACATCCAAGATCTTGGACTCCATGCGTACTTTAACTAGGGATGATTTTTTTGAGAAATCGAAGTAAATAGCGTCCAAAATTGTGGGATGCAGGTATTCTCTGACAATACACGGGCATAGGGTCCAAAAATGTATTAGGACAATTTTTTGGAAATAAAGGCGAAAAAATGTGTCCTCTAAAAAAATTGTGCATCGCTTAGGTTAGGTCCGTCGTTGGTGACATTCACGCTCTCATCTATTCGCTCAGAGTGCGGCGCGAAATTCGCGCTGGATTTTTTTTTTTTTTCACGCCGGCCATTCACTCAGAGTAAACCATTGATTTTTAACAGTGTTCCTATAAAAAACGATGAAAATTAATAACAAATTGAGTGGCAATCCGGTACTCCAGTTGTTACTTCACAATCACTGAGCATTTTTGATAGCAAATGGGATCAGGGCGCTACTGAATTTTGCATTAAGGTATATTATCTTGCAGCTGAAAATGAGCATATGATGGCTCGAAACGTCCTGTCCCTCTACTTTGAGTGAACAGATTGGCTCAGATATTCCGGACCACATTTCACCAAAAACTGCTGTTTGTCAAACCGCCGTCAACACCTACCAAGCGGCGAGTAGACGTTCGGCCATGCTCGCCGATCTTCGTAGCCAATCAGGTTGCCGCTCGCCGCCCGTAATCTCAAAGAAGGTTCGGCTCCTACACTTTTCGAATTTTGGATTTTGGCATTCGGCCTGATTCTCTTTTCCTCTTTTCCGTAATTAATAACACTAAAAAATTCATTTAATCATTACTTAGCGGCACCTTGTCCAATTTGTGCCGAGCGCCTCTACAACTTTGCAAATTTGGACGTTACCTTTTGAACATTTCATCCCTTCCCTTATTTGAAATTACTTTGAATAAGTACACTTCACATATCACACGGGACTTTTATCTGCATATTTACTTGGCTTTATTCGCAAAGGATCTTTTAAGAAGTAAATTCTTTCGATAACTTATTGAGGATGGTCAAGTCACCAATTAGAGCCCGTCATTCCATGCCATTATTATTACAGGACTAGGTTTCTTACCTATAATTTGATGGGCACCGTGAGAATAATAGATATCCGTATTTGATCCGTGCCTTAAAAACTGAACTGCTGGTGGCAGAACCATCTTGGTGATGTTCATTAGGAATTTTAGACTTTATTCTATTTTTTCAGCAGATGAACCTTATATGGTAACTTGTAAAGTTTTGCCTCATTTTCCTTGAGTTCTAATTAGTTTGATGCCAAAAAACAAGAAAATTCATGGAGAAACGTGCCTTAAAGGTGATAGTTCCCCCTCATACTTACTATCAGAGTTCCAACGGAAAAAATCTTGTTGTCATAGGTAAATACGGTTTCCATTGCTTCTTCAGCTGTTAATAGACAACTATGCGGGTTCGCTGGAGAATTTGGTGACTGCTAGGATTGTTAATTAGTATCTCCGAAGCCTGGTTGTTATATAGCTAAACTTAAAGCATTGGCTTCAACGCATCGCAAAACCAGAACCTTGGAGAGACCAGTGAACATCCATGAGAAAGTGAGTGAGGAGCAAGGTACCTAGCATTGTACATCCGTCAGGTTTTCACAACTAACGTTCCTAGGGATTTAGGATTCAGATTCGCACATCAACCAGTAAGCTTTTCTCCCAATCATCTTGATATAGAGGCAGCTATGCAAGGCGCAGCCAGGTAGTCCAATGCTCAAGCCACTTAATCAACACAAATATTATCCTAACTTACAACAAAATGACTTGTTTCTTCTCTAACAATGGAACCGGAAAATGTTACTTTGAATGCGCGAGAAACTTCTTTGGTCGAGATGAAGAAACGTAAATGAAGAAATGAGTCCGGAACATCTCGACCAGGTACAGGCCGCTGTGTTTACATTAGGAGTCTGGAGTATCTCGCCGCAATTTCACTTGAAATCACCATGAACAGATCAACGGGGTAACTGATATTTGATTTTACGAAAGGGATAAATGTTAGACGCGGACGAAAGTTCTTTTGTCGAGGTGAAGAAACGCTAACGCTGAGAAATTGAGTCTGGAACATCTCCTAGAGGAAGTCCGCTCTGGGTACGCTTTGTTTATGTCCGGACTATGTCGCCGTTCGTTTGTTTACATTAGGAGCTAGTTTGACACCGATGACAGACTTTGGTTTTTGATGAAAATTTGGTCTGGAATATCTGGGCCAAACGCAAAAACCCTCTACTTTTAACACGATTGCAGCATAGTTGTTTACCCCTGTTTTAAGTTTTGACTCTACCGTGCTCCAATTTTTAGGCTATGTCACTTTCGATTTAGTGGTGTCCTGAAAAACAAAAGCATCAAATTAATTTGATTATGATCGATTCTCCAACGGGGAAAATAGAGTACCGCGCAGTGAAGGGGAATAGCGATGCGCTCGGCAACTGTTTGCGGCGCACAGTCAAACGACTCTTTGGAAGAAGTCGGACATAGAATTTTTCACATAAATTGCAATTTTTGATGTATGTTTCGTCACCTCTTAAATTTCAAGGGGCCCTTTCAGAAGAAAATTTTACGAGGAAACCAATGGAATCACTTTTAGAGCCTCAAAGTTGTGAATAAACAAAGTTATAAGCGTTTAAAGTTTCCAAATTTTCTCCGACCTCTCCCAATGACTCAATCCACTGTGCGGCGCAGGGACGCGGCGCGAAAATGTATCTGTATAGTACTTTTTACTGGTATTACATAAACATATCAAAGAGAGAAGGACAATTTCACGGAACCAAACGCTATGACTTTGCTGAAAGTCACATTAGTCTATTTGAAAGTACCGATTGGACTCACAAGGTTTAAGGTTTTTTCCGCGAATGGATGGCTTAAATTTAACGATCATAGCGCAAACGAAGAACGCTGATTCCTCACTCCACAGAGATCCACTGACTTAAGAATGACAATTTATTTGTTGAGAATTTATGTCGCGTCAGTTATAAAGTTTCTGGCTGAATTCTGGACACTACTGGAATAATCCATAGAGCGAAGGTGTTTGGGCTCTTTAACTTATAATAAGAGACACCATACATATAAGCGACACCTGTGGCCTGATTATTAATTTGACTGGTTACGTCGGCAACACAAAAGCCGTATTTACGCCGTGTAACATATCGATTTTCGATTCTTATTGTACCGACATAAATTTCAAGGACGAGGCTGCAGATGGCGCTTTTTGAAAATTTTGAATTCCCACTCTTCATTTAATGTCGTTCAGCGAGAACAGGGCAGTGACGATTTGATTGTTTCAGTACATCAACGACGCGTATTTTCAAAAGCTGACAATAACAAGCTGTCAAAACTTGAAGCGCTTGAGTGATCAGTTTCAAAGTCTTGAATCTCTTTGTGGGCTGCAACAATAAAGCGCCGGTCAAAGGTTTCAGTAAATATTTGAACAGCCCTGGCCGGAATTGTGGTCAATTCGTGCGACGAATCTCCGACCGTTGCATCAAACTCCATGAAGTGCGTGTGGTTCTTGTGAGATTTGGCAACCTCGTAGTAGCCCTTCGTAGAATCATGGGCGGCCTCCAGGGAGGGTTGCAGCTTTCCATCCGCCTTGGGAACCGAGCCGCGGTCGAAAGCGCGTGAAATGCACACAATTCTGTTTACTTTTGCGCTTCATTCGGTTTGTACCGTCGAATGATCGAAATATCAAATGCGTGGCTAAAGAAATTTCCATCGCGCGACCAGACCGTCATTTTTGTCGGTCTCAAAGCTCCGACTCAGCGCAGCGATTTTGGTTCCTCGAGTAAGCAGATTTGCATTTAGCACGAGATGGATGTACCACTGTATATAATAGGAATGGACTACTAAATGATGTTAGAAAGTAAGCGTTGCGATACATGTTCCCTTGTGTAATCATGATGAGAGTACAATAATCATTGCCGTCAAGATTTTATCAAGATTCGCGTGAAGCTCGGCATACGGTAAATTGGGCTCCATGAGGGTTAATGGCTCATAAGCACTGGAAAAAAAACACATTGGATCTAGAGTCCAGACTCTTGAAAACATTGACAAGAAAAAGGACTCTTGATTCAACCAGATTAAAGCTTACATCAAAAGGAAATCCGCTCAAATTAAGAGGCTTGGTTCTTCATTTAAGCTTAAATCCGATTGAATCAAGAGTATTTTTTCTTGTCGATGTTTTGAAGAGTCTGGACTCTAGATCCAATGTATTTTTTTCCAGTGAGTTTTAAAACCATTTTTTAAGTGAAATGATACTAATCCAGCTTGCAATCGCATAGATACTCGCACATTCAACCCACTCGCTCAGGGTGACATACAAAAAGCTACGTAACGTGCGCGCACAGTGCAATATTTTCTACTGCACAGCACTCAATATTAAATCGGAGGCATGACGAAAAAAATGTGAGTCACGGCGTAAAATTTACGTGCTATTACTATGGATTCAGTCAGCAAGCAAGAGTTAACGTTGACACTTCGGTTAATTTTTGTTCCGTTGCAACTGATATTGCAGTTAAAACGGTCAATCCTGCTATTTTCTAGCTGATAAATAGACGTATTTATGTCAAACGGAACTATGTGCATTAAGACATGAGCCCTGAGACCCATAAGAATATATGCATAACAGGGCTCACGTCATAATGCACATAGTTTCGTTCGACAAAAATACGTCCAAATGTCCCTATTTATGCTTTATAATATTTAGTTCAACCATCTGCTGTAACTCACTTCCTTGCAATAACGAATAGATGCAGCAGTTCTGCTGATGCCGCTCCGTTTTTTGGGCACGCGCGGAGCGGGTGAGACTACTAATTTTTTAGAGTTCTACTAGAAAATATTTAAAACTCCACAACGCGTTAGATAACTAAATGTAGCAGCTTTTTACAGGTTTTCTCTATCTATCTTAGTTCAAGAAATATTGAATAGGTAAACTTATTTTCCGGACAACTCTCGTACATCTGCGAGTGTGGCGTTTCTAGAACGCGAAAAGAGAATACCAATTAATTCACTTTTTTGCGGTCTGAAACAAACCGCGAACAACTTCTCGCGTTTCAATTCGCGCTACCGTTACAGCCAAACAAGAGAATAAAAAATATCACACCTAACCTTCACTACAGGTGGGCACGGTTGCATAATTTCCCTTCCCGTGCACGCCTGAGCAGATGCAAGCCCCTGAAAATTGAAAGATTATTATCTTTTGCACTGTATTTACGACCGGTGCTGTCAACTGCTGATCTTTGTAACTGGGCATTGGTTTTCGAATGGTTTTGTAGGATCTTTTTACCTATTTGAAAGGCTCATTTTCAAATTCAACAATGCAGAATAAGTGATAACGCTAAGAACGATCTATCACTTGTTGAGATATAAGGTAAATACGGATCCTATTGTGAGAGCAATAGACTCGTAATAGATAGATTATTCTCCACGACATAATTTTTTTAATCCAGTACTTCCATTCCCCGGAGCTAGTACCGAATTCCGGTTTTAAGATTTTCCCGGATTCTCCGGAACTTTTGAAAGTCCCAAAATGTTCCGGATCTTTTGAATTTTCCGGAAATTTTGAAAACATCTAAAAACAATCCCGGATTTTTTGACGTCATGGAGTGGGAGAAATCGGAATAAGAAAGTTCCGAATCTCGGAACTTCTGACGGATATGGAATGGGAGCACTGTTTTAATCCAAATCATGCGGCTCTCTTGATGAGTCGCCACACGGTTTGTCAACAAGGCTGAGCGCAAAATGCGAAGTTGATGGAAATAAGCGCGGTTGCAAATAATAGAGGGAGCGTAAAGTATAAGGGTCCAAATTACTGGGTACGCGTGGTGATTACGCGGCGGACGTTGTAACCACTCGGTGCGAAATTGCACTCCGGGTGTTCATCATCGATTTCGAAGGTTCCGCCGAGAGAGGAATCTCTAAGGTTATTGATTAAAAATTCATAACAATTATCACTGATTACTATATCATCGGATCGTTGCAATTTCACCATAACGATGCCAAGGCGGCTGCGGCTCCGGCTGTGTGGGTATTAATGGTCGACTGTCGCTTTCGATAATTGAGACGACAGTCATCAAAGGCAGCAGGACTCGCGGGCTAAGGAAAAACACCGTATGAGTTTTCAAAAGCTGCCAAATCCACTTCGATAATCTGACTATCTGTGACTGTTTTTTGCTCATTTTTTTAGAGAATTTTATGCAGAATGAGATCTAAAATTTCTGTAAATTTCAAGAGGAAATATTTATAACTCTTCTGAAAAATAATATTTTAATGGGGGAAACTTGGCAACTCCCGAATGTTCATACGGCGTTTTTCCGTAGCATAGCAGAGTAGCTCTGTCTCCGTGCGCTGCCCCGATGAAAGAACGTAACTGGATTACAACGACGCAAAATTTTATACTCACAGACTAAGTATGTCACTAATTTTATTATTTTTTCTGAATAAAAGCAAAAGTATGCAACATTTTAGACATGTAACATTTTGTGACATTTTCCAACTTTCAAACATTCCCAGACACTTTGAACGCCTTAAGTTGGGTAAAAAAAAATCGAAAATTTTTAAACGTTGTAATTGAGATACGTATATCTTCAGCAGTCGAATCCTCTATACCGAATTCAACTATTTAGATGGCGACGATTCCCTGGATGCCAGCGCTGAAGGATCTCAGAATTCTGGGTTTCCATCTACGGTTCGCCTAAAAACTGAATTTCATCCGCATTACTTACATCACTCCGTGAGTAACTCGTCCGTCACTCAAATGCGTATCCGCTTTGTCATCTTGCCGGCCGGTGAGAAAAAAGCGAGTGGCTATGTTGTCGAGTTGAACATCATACGAAATATTTCCGCCGCGGTGATCGCCAAGTCCGGAGCACGATTTGGCAACGCTCTTCGCGCTCTCAAGTTGACGCTCTTAAAATTTTGGGGCCATCAATCATGCGGCAATTTTTACTCGGCTGACGATGTACCGACGGGGCGGAGAAACACGCTGCAATTGCATCCATCTTCCTCCTACGTGCAGTATTTCCCGCATGAGTTTTTCACACTATAAGACTGCGTCGAGTCCCGCGGTAAACAATGGTGCCTGGTGCGAAAAGGCAACTCTGTATCTCTTCCTCTTACATCCATGACATATAATCGTTTTTCAGGAAGGCAGCCAGGCTCGATAAATATCGATTATTTTACACATGAGGGCAGATTCGAAAAGTAGTAGTTAGTTAGTTAATTCATTTAGAGACATTCAGTAACTTAGGCTATTAATGTCTTCATAAAGAATATGAAAGATGGTTGCATATACAGAAATTTAGATTTTTATATGAAGGGAAGCAGAAAGTTTTAGTATTTTGGTTGTGACATTGGGTTCATCACAGGTTAGCGGGTAAGTTGGGACGCAGTTGTTTATGTCGCGAGGAATGCGTTTTGAGCATTTTAGTTTAATTTTGTGATGATAGAGGGTGTAGCATATTTGCAAATTTTTCAAAATTACGATCGAAATCCATTGTTAGATTGCATCACAGTGCATAAGGCAAAAATGCTACATTGCACGGCCGCACTGGAAAAAAATTATCACAATCCCGACCGACTATACTCCTGGCTGATTTTGGCGCCAGACATGAGAAAAGTTGCACAAGCCAGATGTATGGTTGATCCAACCACACTTTTGGCAGACTCAACCGTACCTCTAACTGGTGAAACTACTCTTATATCTGGCACCGAAATCAGCCAGGAGTATACTCGGCGTCGTGACACTTTGTTTTCGTGCCGGATCTTATCATTTTCGATTTTTTACGCAAAATTGGCCATCTCTATTCTATGTCGACCTTAGAAACAATTTGGCTAAATCCCTTAGCCACGCCTTTCGATCGCAGCGAGCAGTTGAGTTTAGCCGCTGAGATTTAACGGATTAGTCTATGATCCATTGATTGCTGGATTACCGTTGATACTCCCCTGCGACACATTGAGCTCCCTGGTTTAACTACGATTTAAAGCGTTGCTTCCCTGTCACACGCCCAATCCCAGTCACTTGTTGCATGTCTCAAAGTGGCATCTGACTTAAAACTATACATTTTCACTTCAAGGATAAGGGTGGAGGAAGTGAGCTTCAGATGAAGGGGTTAAAAAGGACCAGTAATACATCGCTGCTTGAAGAAACTAATCGCATATCGTACGCTACTAAGAACACCACACCCTTGGGATTCGATTTTTTAACGAATTATTCCGCGCAGTGGTGTTGCCACTTTCGCTCGATACGGTATGGAACGTTGATTGCTCTTCAAACTGCGTGTCTCTCAATCTTTCGGGTTCGCTTTCCACGGCAATATGAGCGACTTGGGCACGCAAACAATTGCGCGCAGCGGTTGGGTCACGTTCGTTCTATCCCGGTGAGTTGATTACATTCATCCCTTGTTGATTACAGTCTCTTATTATTTCGAGTTCGCCTTCAAAATGTTTCCAAACATAAACAAATGTATGAAAGATTTGGGGGAAGATAAAAAGGGGCAAAAGTACCATTATCAATAATTCATGAAAATACGCGAAAATAAATGCTTTTGTAATTTTTTACTTGATTTTCTGTGCAAATTGCATTTTTTAGTCTTACTGCAAAACAGGTTGAATCTTCCTTCAGAGAATTTCAAGGAAGCCAGGCTGGCCTTCATTTTCTTGGTCAGGAAAAGTCTTATTACAAATCTATGAGAAAATGCTTAAGTGAACCAGTGACAGTATTCTTAAGTACTTTCTATGAGAATTGCATGTTTTAAGTTTAACTGCAGAACTGGCAAAACCTGTTTTATGAACGCAGCAGAAGAAGAGAGACGGAGGCAAAGAAAGGAAGAAAGAAAACGAGGAAGAAAAACAACAATGAAAGAAGGTAAACACATGAGAAGAGTATGAAGAAAAAAGAAAAAGGGAAGGAGAAGATAAAGTAAGAAGAGGAAGAAAGAGTGAGCGGGAGAAACGGGAAGAAGCTACTTTACTTTAACGTCATGTCAGTTTGCCTTCAATTGTTAGTATAGGCAACACACGCTCCCACGTGATCGAATAGTGGTATCACTGGGTAATATTCAATTAAATATTTCCTGACGCAGTAAAGTTCTTCATATTCGTAAAGAGAGGCTTTTACATTCACATACCGCTTAACCCTAGTTGAATCTTTGAAACAATTGGCGAAAACAATGGATCGCGAAGAAGTCTTTCGTAGGTCATAAACATGACACACACGACCCCTCATAAAAAACGGGAAACTTCATTTCTTTTCTAGAATAAAGTTGGGGACAAATTTTGAAAGATACGTTGTTGGAAAACTTTACCCGACGATACATTCAAGTTTACTGAGGCCTTCCAAATCTGAAATTAATGACTCTTAAATGCATTAGAGTGTGGGATTAGAGCCCGAAACTTAAAGATTCCTCTGACTAGGGATTTGCAGGGGTTCGAGACTTCCAACGAAGATTGCAGATGGAAAATTAGTTCTATGTGGCAAGCACAGTTTCATCACAAGAATTAAAGCGTAAAGCGGCGATTTTCAAAGCCCTTTATCGGAGGCGAAATTTATGTTTTGTTATGCTAATGTGATGGAGAGGAACTTCTGCATTCGCTTGAATTCATTACGTCCGAAACGTCGGCCGTCTTCTGCCTTGTACGACTCGTGTTAACTTCATCCAAGCACTATCCACAGACGAAGAGTTGCAAAATATCGCACAGCATATCATCCACGGTGAAACTCCCAAACCATGCAACTCGTTTGCGCTCTTAGAAAATCTCTGCCACCATTTTATTTTTTTAAATAGGAACAAATCAATACCATTTCTTGGAGTTTTTACAACAGTCTTCAAATTTTGTAAGTTATCCGATTATTTTTCGGCAAATATTACACGTCCCCCACTATGGGATCACAAGATTGGTTTCGGGGTTCGAGGTTTGACTCCATTTTTACTGTGGAAGGGAACAGATACCCGTTGTTCCTCAAATTATATTGTTTTAGCAGACACTGCGTGCAAAGTGCTACCACTGTTGAAAGACTTGTTCCTTCTTTTGCACTTTTTCTGACTTTAAAAAAAATGGTCATGAGTAATTACAAGAAGACAATTTGAATACAGCAAAGTAGCTGCTCTAATTGCGAGAGTTTTCCGCCCTCTCTCTTGCAATTGAATTGTGTCGTGCAAAAACCGCTAATTTCAATTTTTTCAGCTTTCAGTTCTTTGACGTTGAGGATACTTTTCAAGTATTGATACAATCATGGAATTGGTGCTAATACTTGTTTTGGAATGAGAATAAGCCTAAATCCAATTTCATGGTTGGATTTAACTCTCGAAAGTAGTATCAACCTAAAAAAAACTCAAGATTGGAAAAATGGATATTAGCGGTTTCTGCAAGACGCGATTCAATTAGAGTGTGTGAATGAGCTGTTGCACTAGGCACAGCCTGGGCCGCGCATTTTGCTCCATTGCATTATTGCTTTTTACTGAAGAGTAACCGCCTTCCCAAGGGTTTCAAAACACAAGGTACTCTGCCCGCGTGGTAGTTAACCCGCAAATCGGACGGTACATTATACCAACAAAAGAGGGATTTTCCTCGACTTGATTAATCTAATCCACCGGGGGAGCAATGGGACTTGATGCAATTTCGGGAACAATAGGCGTAAAGTACAATAAAAGTTCTTTACAAAAGCCTGTTATGGGCGCAGCTGCTGGTTCGGAGGGCGCCGACTAAATGTTGACCGCATTTCTAGCCTGAAACCAGGTCTTCGATGATGAGTTTTTTCTGAAGCACCATTTCAAAGAACAAAGAGAATGAGCACATTAGTGTGGAATCATTTAAAAATATAAGATTCCCTTCAGAAAATACATAGGAGCTTACTCAAAAACTCTTCTCTCCCTTCAAACGCAATCTACAACTTACTTACCATACAGTTGTCACATGCTGGTGTACCTACCTGGTGCAACTGTCCTGATTTTAGATTTAAATCATAATCCTGAACCATGTTGATTTATCATATAAGTAAATAACGACGAGTTACTGAAATGAAAGAATAAGGAATGTATTCCAACACTGGAAAAAAAACACATTGGATCTAGAGTCCAGACTCTTAATAACATCGACAAGAAAAAACACTATTGATTCAATCGGATTTTTGCTTAAATCAAGAACCAAGCCTCGTAATTTGAGCGGATTTCCTTTTGATTTAAGCTTAAAACTGATTGAATCAAGAGTATTTTTTCTTGTCAATGTTTTCAAGAGTCCGGACTCTAGATCCAAAGTGTTTTTTTTTCCAGTGAAGGCATTAAAGCTGGTAAAGTAAGAAATAACAATTTATTGAGATTATTATTCAACATTTATTGAGGATTCATTTTATCAGGGTTGCCACAGAATTAAGAAAATGAAATTCCTTAAAATTTCCTCGATACTCCTAACATAATTCGATAAAATTCCCTGACAATTATGGATATGCCGGATGATTTAAAAGACGTAATTTAAAATCTCTGCCACGTAAAATCTGTTGTTCGAACCGTCAAACCCATTCTGGAAAACTAACCAAGGCGATACTTAATTTTCCCCTGACACTTTGACTCATTTTCCTGACTTTATAAAATTCCCTGACATTGCCCGGTTCTCACGGTATACCCTGACCGTGGCAACCCCTGATTTTAGTTGAAAGTTTTTGTTACAAGTGTCAATGGATCTTTCCTTTCGTTTTCTGTGAAAAAGGGTTTCAACGTGTATTCAGGAAATACAAGACTAAAAAAAATATTTGAGTCAGGGAATGAATTAGGTGAACGAAAAAGAGAAAAAAGATACAACCGAACCATTAAGTAAATGCTTCAGGTGAAATTAGAACTGTTAGTTTACTTCGCCCTCGAGAAGACGACAAATAGTGTGGATACGTAGTACTTAGACTGAGAATATTCATTCTTGTAAACCTAAAAACCCTCCTAACAAAACGGTTTACATTCTTTCGTCGCATTAATTGTTTCAGAAGAAAGTCAAAGAAACTGTTAATTAAACACATTTTTGGAAATAAGACTGGCAAATTTACGGCTGCCTCACGAAAGAGGATTCGAGAAAAGAAGAAAATAAACTGGAAAATTCCTTTTTGAATGTCACCCTCATATTTTAGTCGTTGTAAAGACAATTTATCGATCATAAGTCTCGTAGAGAATGGATGTATCACACAATTTTGGGAGATGCCTCACTTGTAAACAATGACTAATGTTCATCCGAATTAAGGGGGTCATTAAAAACAAGGCACACCGAATTTCCATTTATAACAGACATTTCGCAACAACGAACTATAATAAAGCGTCCAATGGGGCCCATGAAGTAGTCATCTTTATGACCTTTGGTGAAATTAAGGCTTTCTGCGAGGTTTTACAACTGACATTAGATCTTTTAGGTCGTAAATAACCAAGAAATTAAGTTTCTTTTCGGTAAAATTTCACTTTGAAAAATGATCACAATGAAATCTTGTTTAAAGAAGATCATGTACCACCTGGGTTGCTTCCTAGAACATTTTTTCTTACTATTTTTCTCTTAAAATATCGTATAATTATAATAAATAGAGAGATTCCTCCGGTCTGCCGTGCTGAAAATAAAGTCTAAACATTCGAACTTAGTCGAATGTCGCCCCGAAATAATGTTTGTTTTTGAAAAACGTTATGAATATTTTTGCTCAAGATTCTCGGATGCTTAGGATTAAATTTCAAACTGAATTCTCTGAAGTAATGAAAAGAAAAAGTGTACACAATTTTTTTCAGAAAATTCTAAAGGTATCTAAAGTTTGACAATTAACTTCTTGTAACGAGACTGGTTTAGGTTATTTCTTAACTTTTTTCTTCCCTTTATTTATATTCCATTAAAACGGTAATGTATGATTTTGACCACACCTTGACGATTAAGTCCCCATCAAATAACACCGTTTTTCCGAAATTAATAAGAAAAATTGGTTTCTCATCGATGAATACCGACTTAAACTACCGTACTCTTCTTGATTGAGAAAGTATGTAAGTAAAAATACAAACGACCATAATACATATCCATGATTCCATCTTCAGTTAACTTTTTAGACGACCAAAGAATTTAATCAGCAAAACATAAAAATCAGGCAACAGCGCTAAACAGAGATAAAGCGAGTTGCTCTTTCTCAAAAGAAATCGCTGCCGTTAAAGTTTTATTCAGTTGCCGGACAATCGCGCAGAAAATGCTCGAAGTTTAAAAATAGAAGAGGACTCGGGAATCAAACTACTCAGAGTAGTGGACCATTCGTTAAAACTATCAGTTTCCCGAGAAACTCAATAAACCTTGATTCTCCAAGACGCGACGGTGTATTCATATGTCGAGCATCGTTAATGGTAGGATGCAGTATCTTTACCTCTAACTTTTGTAATAAGGATAGATTTAGCGACTCAACCAAAGAACACAGGCGAAATGATTGAAATCCTCCGAGGGAACAAGATATTTACGATACGTAAACTAAGCTCTGCGGGGCAAGCCGGAGACTAAAACTTCACCCACTTTACGGATGAAATTCAATCAACTATATAACAGAGAACGGATCAAGTTAACTCAACTTTTTTTTCAATAAATTGTGGTGAATTGCTTGTTTGGCACTGTATGTTAGTGTTTGTCTGTAAGAGGAGTGATCAAGCCATGAAATTTCAAAATTAAGATATTTGTACCGTATGCAAAGGAGCGGTATAGAAAAATATATATTTAGGGCCGATTTTTTTGCGATTTGATGAACCTCTTTTTGTTAACGGATTCCGATTGTAAAGAGGACTGCTAGAGATTTTCAATTCAAGAATATTTACTACTCATGCTTTAATCTGCGACAAGTTGATACGCCCTGAAGTTGAATTCAAAGGCTTTATCATGGCACACAAGTTGAAAATTAGTGTTTGGTGGAAAAACGAAAACAAGCACTCAAAAGGCAATGCTGGTTAATCATCACACTCACAATTTACCGTTGTCTTCTATTGAGCGAGAGAAACACGTGAAATACGATCTTTGGTAATGCTGGCTCAACGAAACTCCAAGAAACTTCGTTTCAAGTTTCTGAACTGAGGAACTAAAGAAAATGCCGAGCAAGCATGTTCTTTTGAACGTCTAATAATAACAACAGAGTAATAAGGATGAAAAGAACATGTATTCTGGAGTAATCTACACGCTGTATTCAATTTTATGTCAGTCCAATTCTGTGCTTTCACCTCCAGAACCATTCCAAGGGAAGAAAAAAATCGCGATATGCCTGTGCTAATACTCCTGCCATTATTTATAGACGTCGAATTGATGACTGCATCTGTTGGACCGCATTTAACAGAAAGGAACCAAGCCACATCAGCTATTGTCAAATTTAACTGGGCAATTTAATTTTTTACGAGAGAACGTTTGTGTGGATTCCTTTGAAAATTGTAAGGAATTCGCTTCGTATTATGGAGAAAATCCACTGAAATTTGCAATGGCTGATGTTGCTTGGTTCCTTTCTATTTAATGCGGTCCTTTTATGCTAAGACAAAAAATAAAATGACCTCAAGCGTAGAAGTAATTTTCGTACATCTAGTTTCCTTTCGCTACATATTAAAAACACTATTCCGCTTCCAACTCAAAATTTCATTCGTTTTACATTCTTTAAATTAAAAAGTGAGGCTCTTGGTCAAGGCCAGACCGTGGCATTTGAAAACACTGGTGAACTTCAAGTCACGTAAGTGCAGTTCAGGAGGAAGTTCGTAATATCAGGCTAACTGTAAAAAGGATGATACTCGCACCGACCTTCGGACAAAAAATGCAAACCTCATAAAGCACTTTTATTGAGAGAAGCTATATGATTCAGCTTCCTCAACATTAAACCCCTCATCTCGTATTCACAGAGGTTAAAGCATTCTGACACGGAAGAAAGTCAAGGAGACTAGTTCGGCAAGTGTTAAATCGTAGAACAATGTCTACTGTGTTTACATCAAATTTTTTTCCTCGCAACTCGCGGAAATTGGCCCGCTGAGATCAAACAACAGGAGAGGGCAGCTTATGTTGGCGAAGAAATCACATGATATCATAAAGTCGTAAAACTTTGAGAGTTTTGAGCTTGCTCTCGCCATTGAAAATACAACGTGATTTTAAACTGATTTTTATCGTGCATCGAGAACCAACATAAAAACACACGCTTTGTGTTAATTTCTGAGCGCGGTATTCCCTACGGATGGAATGAAAAATCTCGAACTTGGATGCATTCTCTCTTTATTATACATCATCGGAATAAAGTACATTTTTCGATGTTAAACAAACTTAAGAAATGAGAAATCGCACCACTAACGTGCGAAAACATGAGATTACAGGAACCCTGACAATGAATTCCTGGACATTTCCTGCGGGTTATCAAAGGTTTACGAAAATCAATTACCTGACTCTTTTAAGTTTCAATAATAATTCACCCATGCTATATTGAAAAAGAGCACTTGTTTTTGTAGACAACTTTCGCATTAAGATAAATTCCGTTTAATTGAAAATGCACTTCAAGTGAACTGTCAAAAGGTCGGAGGAAAGACTTAAAATATCCTCAGATTTCCGTTCCGCACCTAAATCAATCTATTCCGTATCCGGTAGGTTTCAGCCATTGATTCAAAGTTCCACCATAACTGAAGCGTACTTTTCTTCCAAGAGCTTTTTAACGCCGCACCGCAATACAGTTGAAAGCTGAAATTAAAACGACTTTCTACTTTGACTGGTACGTAAATTAATTTTCTGTCGTTCCATTAAATCATTTCCAAAAGGAATGTTAGTAAAATACAAGGTTGATTGACCCAGGTCAGCCCGATAATTATTAGATGTTCTTTGAAATTTTTCGACGAATGCCACAGAATAGCTTTCTCACTGTTTTCCAGACGTTTTCCCGATTCTCTGAATTCCTCAATCTCATAAAACCAATGTAATCGGATCAGGGAAACAGCAGAATGGGAAAAATAAATCGGAAAAAAATTCATTAACGCGAACAGCCCTTGCCGTCATTTTGCAAAGTTTATTGTATACTTAAGTTTCCTCTCGTTATAACTGACCTGGGTCCATCGACTTTGGGTTAAATTCATGTAAAACTTGCAGTAAATAATCAGTTCATAAACTAAATTATTTTACGAATCCTTAATTACAGATTTTAGGATCACTTAACCGCCGGTAAAGGGAATTTTTACTGATGACATGAGAATTTTCTGGCTGAAATGAACTTGGCGCATACTGCAAGAAAAATATGACTCTATAAAACGCCTGCACTCATTCATATAGGCAATTTACGCGGTGTAAGAGCACGAATAGTTACTTCATTGCATTCACCGTTTCGAGAGTCTCAGAAACTGCTCTCATACTTTCGGTTGGACCACATTTTGCTGTTTGAAACTACAAATCATTACAATATTTGCAACTTCTTTGCTCACGATGAGGTGATGGGTCAGTACATGTAATTTGCAGGTTGCCTTTCTCATCTAATTGATTTATTTATAAAGTAAATTTAATATAAGAAAAAAAATTAGATAAGTACGAGTATTTAGATACGAGAATTGCACGATCTATTTTAGGTATACGAGGCAAAAAGCTTAAAAATGAGCGTTTAAGTAGCGAAACGTGTCTTATTATCACCATGAAAAGGTAATTTTTAAATAAACACGTAATTGAATCAGTGAGAACGAAAACTCAACAACTCGGTAACTCGAAAATGCTCAATTTCTATTAAAGACAGTTAATTTACATAAAGGTCATTGAAATTAGCGCGCCTGTTCCAACTTGGACCTTTGATGTGTCCATAAGTACTTGTGTTTTGGCTGCGAAAATCTTTTTTTTAAAACTAATTTCTTCACCTACTGTGCAGTTTTGTGTGTGACTTGATTATTTTCATTTTTCCGAGTTGGTGTGTTTTCGTTCTCACTGATACAATTCTGTTCCACACTGTTTTGTTGTCAAGCCTAGCCTGAATTTACAAAGTCTCGCTTCCACTGAATCGGTTAAAAGATCTACACTTTGTTTCCATTAAAAAAAAAAAAAAAAAAAAAAAAAAAAAAAAAAAAAGAAGCAGTTAATTCCAACACGATGTGTTGATAAGGCGCGTCATTAACTCGCACATATCAACCCCTTTAGTTTTCATTTACAGAGATTGCAAAATAGGCAAGCAGGACAACAAGAGAATTCACGATCCAACACTGCGAGGTCAACGACGCACCTTGACAAGACCATGTATTGTGAATGTAAAAGCCTAGCCATTCGAAGCGTTCATAGCGTTTAAGTTTTTTGATCTGCCTCAACCAAAATCTTATCAGATTCTTGAAGAAAAGCACTAAGGAATAATGTAAGCAAAGCAAAGAAAAATTCTGTCAAACTCCTGAAAGAGAAAGTCGATTTAAGGGTATTTTGGGGCTAAAATACCCAAATCACCGGTAGTATAAATCCCGTTCTATTATTGAAAAGAAATTGACTCGTTATAAATGCATTTACATTAAATAGGTCTTGATTTTGTTATTTTAAACGTCTTTCCATGCAAAGAAGTTCAACCATGTTCATGCTTTATTCATTCATGAATTGAAAGTAAGCAATCTACATCCAGAAAATCTACCGACTTGCCGTAAAAAATTGCAGAAACTTGATATACCAGGTCGATGCACCCACTCGTTGAATTTACCAACCAATTTTGTGAGTGCAAATGTGTAAGAATCAATATGCTATAGTCATTTTGGGTGCATTTATTTTTCATGAAACAATAATAATTTCAATCCCGAAAAACCATAAATTTTCCGTGTAAAATCGAAAAAATCAAAATATGTCGACTCCCTGACGTGAAAATTAAATTCTACGTGTGAAAATACTTATGTATCGATATGCTGAAGAGAATGCCCGCCTCTCCTCGTAATTTACAAACCGTTCCTATACTCATCTCAAAATTTTTCTCAGAGCTTTGTGTTATTATCAGCTTCCATTTAAACCCCAGTTTGATGGCCGAATCGGCTGCCCAAAAAGCAAGCCATTTTTGAAGGGCTCTATGAGAAATTCGTGATATTATCAGCTCTCAGGAAATCACCCCATGGGTAAAACTGCTGGTATAAATTTTCGAGTGCTTAAAATAATCGTATTCAAGAAACTAAGGCATTAAACTAGGAGTCAATTTCGTTTTAATAATATAACGGGATTTACTTGTCTTCAGGTCAAAACTCATACAAGGAAGCCCCTTGCAAGAGGCTAATTTTTTGTAATTTCACTCAATTTTTTCTCCTTTTTATAATTGAATTGCTTGTCACATTCTGAGGTCAATCATATTAAATTGTAATTTATACATTTCTTTTTTCCCCCCTTCATTTTATTTTTTGTTTAGAGAAGTTTTGTTGATTTCTTCGGATTTCGAATACTGTAACCTCTCTTCTATTTGGCCGATTTTTATGAATGAGACCTCTTTTAATTCGTGTTTTAACGGACAGTAAGGAAAACATTGCTACAAACTCGCGAAACAATTTTTTTGAAAATTGGACGAATCCTAGCGTGACGGTGAAATGGTTAATGAAGCGTAAGTAATTTGGCGAGGGGCTGAGGATCCCGGCCTCGCTTGGCGACCGTCATTAGCTATTGTTCGTCGAGACGCCGACGCAGTGATCAGGAGCGTGGGGAAGAGAGGGGTAAGTGGATTCCTCTATGAGCCACGTTTAGCTAATGGTCTAATGAGTCTCGAGGCTCATCACAGATTGCACTATCAGAGCAGGAGTACCAAATTTTGAAAATAATAACAGGGGTGGAGATCTGTCAAAACAATGTTTTGAACAAAACGGAGTGAGTGAAATTTTCATTATTCAAGGAGTGCCGGTCTGCTTAGCCATCCTCGAATCAGTTCGCTTGCTTCTGCTTATATATGCATATTTTAAATCAGCGCGTCGCATTCTTAGGCTTTTTTTTAAAAAAAACCAAGTAACGTAGACTCTTGGTATTCACTGCACATAAACTAGAGAGCCCCCGAATGAGAAACAACTTTAAATCATAATTATTGATGGATAAATGAGCTTTTTACACGCTTTGGAAAATCTCAGAAGTTCGCGGTAGTCACTTTTCGGTAAGGAACTAAGGGACTCGGTTATTGTATCGAGTGGGGGGTCGAAACGATCGCAAAGGCGGTATACTACGTATACGCGCCAAAAATGCTAACCAGTTAATTTACGGACAAAAAAAAGGCGCACAATCTCAGCAACAGTGCAAAAGTCCTTACGGCAAAGTGGAGTCCGTATGAATTAATGTCCCCGATTTCGGACGATTTCTCACATTTATGAAAAGGGGTTTTCACGAGATTATTGGCAACTTACATCCCGCAGAGTTTCTCGATCAAGTTGATAATATTATTGCAGTTTGAGCTGGCCACCACTGCTCCATCTTACAGGGTTGCCTCGATGCAAGCGGCGCCTGCATCGACCGCCGCCGGCTCCGAGTTTTCCCTGTCACAAATGTCACCCCCGCCCTCATATTTCCGCACCAGGGAACCTATTCCACCCCGTCCTCGCGGCCGCAAGAAGTTATTCTCCCCGCAATCTATCAAGTTTATAATTGGCTCCCATCACTTTTTCCTATTGTTTTCTCGTTAAGACATTGATTACCCAATTTCGCCGGGCCTAGAAAACCAGGTGCTCGCCCTCGCCATCGTCGCTCTCCGATCAACCGGAGCATTTTCGTGGGCAACATCCCTTCCACCCCGTCTCCCCTCACCCTCCTCGCACCCCTCAATCTCTTAACGTCAAGGCTATTTTTCATTTTCTCTCACAAATTGTTTTCGACAACTTGTCGGGCGCTGCGCTGGCATCAAATTTAACGACCGAGGAATCGAGCAAGATTGTGCGAAGCCGCCGCGGCGGCGGTGCAAACGCAATGCTTTTAAAATTGTTACGAGATTTTCGAAGTTCTCGGGTGATTTAGGATGCGAGGCTCATGGGGTTTTCAAAGTAATTACTTTTTTTTAAATTTTATTAGAATTTTTATCCATTTTTTTCCACTTGTTGCAGACTTAATTAATGTTTATTATAATTGTGTCTTACTCTAGTTTCAATTTAAGTCATCGTATGCGTTTCATTACTTATCCACTGGGAAAAAAACACATTGGATCTAGAGTCCAGACTCTTGAAAACATTGACAAGAAATAATACTCTTGATTCAATCAGATTTTTGCTCAAATCGAAAGGAAATCCGCTCAAATTAGGAGGCTTGGTTCTTGATTTAAGCAAAAATCCGATGGAATCAAGAGTATTTTTTCTTGTCGAGGTTTTTAAGAGTCTGGAGTTCTGGACTCCAGACCCAATGTGTTCTTTTTCTTCAGTGTGTGCATTCTTATCATTTTTATTTATTTTTACGTCGAATCCGGCAGAATAATTGGGTATCCCAATTTGCCGGGCAGATAAATGTTGTTTTTTATTTCATTATTAACATTTTGAATGAAAATATATTTGATCTTATCTTATTTTTCAAACGTTGGAATGAGAATAGTTTTAGATCGAACCTACTTAATAGGGATATATGTAAAAAAAGGATTTAATCTGAGATATTACGGTTTACTTACTTCAATTTGTTACTATAAAAATTACAATGTTAATTTATACTTTGATAAGCTCTAAGAAAGAGAGGTGGGGGCAGTTTTTGGGGAGGCTCTCACTATGAGATTTAGAATATAAAGATAGCTTGGGGTCTTTAAAGTCTTAAATAGTTCAAAACGAAATACTGAACTGCATATTGCAAGAATTGTAAAGAGTTTGGTCGTTCACTTTTTTCACCGAACAAAAGATCAATGACGAGTGAATGTGCATTTTGACCTTGAAAAAAAAAGAAAAGGAAGCAAGATAAAAACGAGAATTTCGAAATGTCAATTTTATTTTGTAGAGGTTTGAGCAAAAAAACTGCAACCATGGGCAATTCTATGCGTTATTTAAAGAGCACTACAGAGCTTTTCATAATTTACTTTTTGATAAATAATTAAAGATGCATTCATTCTGGGGGAGTGGAGTAAAATTATTCATTCTGATTTTTGTGTGAGCGTCAAGATTTTCGAGTTGCCCCCTCTACTTTCTTTCCTTTGCATTTTGACGTCACTTCACTCCTACCTCATTAATTATTTCTTTCCTTTTAAGTGTCATTTTCGAGAGAACCCGTTGCCAAACATTGGATAGTTCAAATGTCGTACAACGTTCATTTTCTATCACTAGCAAATTTAATGAACTCCCAAGTAGAAAAAACGTACAAGCGTCAAAAGGCCAATTTTACGGGAAACTTCAAACACTGATTCGTGATTGCCTAAAAAGTCGACACTTTCCCTCATTTAAATAAATCTTGTAAATATCCAAATTGTATGGCACAATCAGGTCACCTTGCTCGCAATGTGACTTTAACTTGAATTTTGGCACATAACTGTGGAATCCAACTAAAAATTTTTTTACTCTGTGTTGAGATTTCCATTTTTCTGGATGTCAACGCACGTTGGCTAAAAATTCCAACTTACTGTCTAAATTAAGTAGTTGAAATTGTTTGTCACCTTGATGATGGTTTTGTGAAACTGAAAGGCCTCGGCATTTGTTATAACTATGCGAATAATAAATTTATAGATTAATTACTATCGCAGTATATTGGCTCTCATTCTTATACTTTCAATGTATAACGCTGTTTAGCCCAGCGTGTTTCAATATACTGGAAAGACGTTTATGAAAAATTTCCGAGTTGCCCAACAAATTCTCTTGCAAAAGGTATAACTGCCGGGGTGCCTCGGATAAAATTCCACCGGGGGCTTCATGAAATCAAGGAGCGTCAGAATGTCTGATTGAAAATCGCCATGCCAAACCGAGTATTTGTTTTCCTCTTGTGAATGGTGAAACTTTTATGTGTGTTTAAGTTTCGAGCGGAAGAGAAGTCGGGGTCATATATACCCACAGAGGCAAGCCCGAAAGGCAAGTCACCGTTCGCCCCTCATACCATGCAATCTCGCTTCATGAACTAAGAGGATAAGGTTCTCTCTCAACTTGCACTCGTATGGAAAAGTTATTGAAATGAGCGAATGTATAAAAAGTACTAATCTTTGAAACGGAGTCACGCTGGAATTTCGAATTTCTGCAACTGGGCCTTTCTCAGCGATTAAAATTACTAAAAAGTGTTAAGAAATATTGGAAAACTCACTTGCACAATATAAATAAAATCGTCGTTTTTAGCATCGGAGCACACTGAAAGAAAAGTATGGTAACACCTACTATTAGTATACTTGATTTCTTACACAGTGACACTATTTAGTGAGAATAACCGGAATTATAGTGGTGTTCTCCAGAACTACAGTGACACTTACCACATGCAGTATGATGAATGCTAACAAAGAGTCTGGTGTTGATTACCATACTCGGATCACTGTGTCAGATTATGGTAAAATCTACTATACTCTTTTTTCAGTGCACGTTGACCGAATGGATGAAGAGAAACAAGCGAAAATTTGTATGACCGGACAACCCTTAGGGAAAATAGTACCTGGACGACCGCCTGAGAGATGGGCACAAAGCTGGCTCTCTTCTCCTGAGGATCGTTGAAGATTTTATGCTGTTTTAATAGATTTTACGCCCTAGTCGTTAGTGGAAAAAGAAGAAGTCGGTTTTATTTATTTGGTGCGAGTTAGTTTTTTAATAGTTTTTGATAATTTCTATCATTTTAGTCATATACAGTCCATGTAACGTGGTTAATTGACTTTCTCAGCTACGTAGAATCACAGAATCGCTTACTTCAAGATGAGCCTAACTTAAAAAGAGAGGAAAAAAGAGAGGGGGCTTAAACTCAGTTAAACATTACGGTGCATGTTAAAAGTTTTTGGCGCATGTTGCACAGTGCCCGAAAAAGAAACCTGCAGCCCAAAATATAAAAAATTACGAGATGGTAAATGTGAAATATGAAGCCTGAACTGTGAAATGCGAAACCTGCGATGCGGCCCAGTGATGAGGTGTGAGTGATCGATAATCGATATTTCCACACTTTGATCTATTGTAAAGAATGGATAGTAAGGTGTGTGTTGCCAACACCTTGTTTATCGATCCTTCTCCAAAGGTTTACATGGCCGATCGATTGATACATCGCCAAGTAGGCCATGCCACCGAAACTAACGTGAAACCTCGGAGTTGGTCCCTTTTCAAAGCGAACTAAATTCACGTCAATCTCTTTTACGTAAGATGAAAAACGGAAACGAGACCAGAGACCCTAAAAACCACATCATCGCAGTTAAACGGGATTTTCATTTTTTCTGAATTGAATCTGTCAGTTACAAGAGGGCTCAAGCGCCAAAATTGAGAATTCAAGAAAGATGTTATCAACCGTCTTAATTGACCCCTCTTAAATCTCAAAGCTCTAAAATATTTGTATTAAAGCGAGTAATTAATTTATCACATTACTATATGTAATTCATCTGCAATTTAAAACGGATTTGTTCCTACAGTCCCTAATATTTTTTTCATATTATTATAACCTGCGCTTGAGCCCTTTTATGCCGTACTAAGGAAAAACGCCGCATGAACATTCGAGAGTTGCCAAATTGCTCCGGATAAAACATGCATTTTTGAGAACGATTATGGGTATTTTTCCTTGAAATATTCAGACGTTTTAGACGAAATTTCGAACAAAAATCTCTGAAAAAATTGAAGAAAAATATTCACGATTTTCCCGGTAAATTGAGTCTTTATTGAAGGAAATGAGGTAACGTCTGAAGGTTCATACGGCGTTATTCCTTGGCACGGCAGTTTTGTAACTGACTGATTCAATTGAGTATCACAGCAACACATTCAATTTCAACGAAGGAGCCTCAGAATTTTCACCTTGAAAACCAAGCCGGGAAGAAAATTGGTGCTCGTGAAACTAGGCCCAAGTGGACATCAATTTACATTCCGGGACAGCGTTTCCGAGATCAAGATCGGGTTTGAACTGGAGATCGGATTCAAACTTAGCTAATGACTCTCGCTTACAAGTTCCAAATTGGCTCCCATTCATCTTTGCGCGTAACAATTCGGATTTACATCAAGACCGGGAGCCGGAACTTCAAAATTCGCTCGCTTGGAGAAGCTCTAATAAGCTTTGAAACTTGATGGAGCCGGTATGCACAACCGGAATAGCAACTCTCTGTAAACGGGGAGAATGAGGGTCATCGATGTTGATAACCAACATCCGTGCGAACTTAGCGCGAGGTATTCGGGTGATCTGTGCGGGTGTAAGTTCCACGAGTCGCGCGGTGGGATCTCGAGTCGTAAGGGATCCGGAAGCTGATCGTTAACTTATCGGCAAGTGCTCCCTAACTGTTTGATCCACTTGGTCTCTGGAGGTTCCGTATTATTGGGTCATCCGCCATGATTCCGCCAATCAAGAATAAATGTCATAATTCTTCAGGAACACTTACGCAATTGCGACTGTTATGAGTCGGTAACATTGTTTTTCATACATTTACACTGGGGGAAAAAAACACATTGCATCTAGAGTTCAGACTCTTGAAAACATTGACAAGAAAAAATACTCTTGATTCAATCGGATTTTTATTTGAATCAAAACGAAATCTCCTTAAATTGAGAGGCTTGGTTCTTGATTTCAGCTAGATTCTGATTGAATCAAGAGTACTTTTTCTTGTCGATGTTTTGAAGAGTCTGAACTCTAGATACAATGTGTTTTTTTTTCCCAGCGTGGATGCCATATTTTGTGTCAAAACGAGATGCGATACATCGCATCGATTGGTTCCATTTTTGCAGCTACTCGTCATTTTTCTCGAATTTTGAGATCACAATTCTGTTGTCAGGAGACAGAAGTATTCACCTACCAATTTTGACAAACAAACTCAACGTAATAAAGGTGTGGTTTCTTTAGAGGAAAAATATCGAATTCGAGTAAATACCTAAATAGCATCTCAAAAAACATTCAATTTACCATAGAACATATGAAAAATAACCAGATCAATTTTTTAGACCTTACTGTAATTGTTGACGAGGATAACCTCATCCAATTCAAAATATTCCGTAGGTCTACAGCCTACAGCCACAAATAGTATAATTCCCTTTCATTCAAATTACCCTAACAGCCATAAACAGAATGCAAGTCATGCTATGGCATATAGAGGGTTTTCCATTCCACTTCTAGCCGTAAACATAGACAAGAGAAAATCGCAATTATCCAGAGTAATGATAAAACTAATAGATTCCCTAAATATATTAATAATATATACGCCAAAGACAGGCATTTTCCCAGTCTCTCCATTGTCCCTGCTGTAAATTCACCGCAAACTGTACCAAAATCAACACAAAATTTGTATCGGTTTATGTCTCACTTCCTTCCTCTTGTTAACCAAAAGTAACAATAGAACACAAGTACTCTCATCAATGCATGCGCTTATAGTAATATTAGAGCAAGTTTACGTAAGAGTTAACCTCCTTTTCATTCTAACTGCTCCAAACAGACCCTTTTAAGCTGTGTCAATCCTCCGGGTTAGCATCTCGCTCCTTAAAGTCTGTCACACTCGTAATTAAAACGCCTAAAAGTACTCAAAGCTTTTCAGAAAAACGTTTAACAAAAATCTTCGAGGTATAAAAAGGTAGTCTGCGGGTTAGCATCTCGATCCTTAGTTTCTCTCACTTTCGTCATTAAAACGCCTGAAAATACTTAGAGCTTTACAGAAAAATTTAAAAGAAAATCTTCAAGGTGTAAAAATACCCCCGAGTGAAAAATTCGGAGCGATCTTGCAACAACACAATCCTGTCATCTATCCCGAAAAGAACCGTTGGCGCCTTATAATTATGTGGCCGCAGCTTCCATTTCCATTTGCAGCTCGGCATAATGCAATTATCAAATTTAAAGCGGGTAAAACCTCAGCGAGGGGACGAATAAAAAAAAAATAAATAAATAAAAAAAAAAAAAAAAAAAAAAAAAAAAAAGAAAAAAGAACCGCGATTCTCCTTCCCATTGTTAATTGAGCCATGTAAATCGTTTCTTTTTAATTACTTCGAGCGCAAAAGTTTTTCATCTTTCTCGGTGGTACACTCCTTTCCCCTTTTTTTCATCCGGGGAAATCCGAGGTGGTCTCGGCTCTTTTCAGATTCCTTTTAATCGCAACGGGAATACTAACAACATAGATGCTCATTTCTCTTCGGTGCCGCACGGTGGATCGAGTCAGCAGGAGAGGTCGGACAAAATGTGGAATCTTTAAAAGCTTATAACTCCGTTTATACAAAACTATGATGTTCTAAAAGTGGTTTTATTGGTTTCCTCGTAAAATTTCCTTTCAGAGGCACCCCTTAAAATTTAAAATGTGGAGAAATAAACATCAAAATTTGCAGTTTTAGTAAAAAATTTAGTGTCCGACCTCTTTGATTGCCTCGAGCCACTGTGTGCCGGTCGGAGAGTGTGGGAGGGTCCTTTACCTCTGCCCAGTTCAGCGCTGAATTTTCTTCACGTGAATGTAATTTCCGGGCTCCCTCGATGTTAAAGTGCTCCTAAAGTAACTCAGTTGTCGTCTCCGTGCGTTTGTCTGTGGTGTTGCATCTTCTTTTTTTTCAACAAATGGTCAAATGTTTTTGTAAACGCTGACAGCACTTAGTCGCTTCATCATTGAAAAATCACAGTCGGACTGAACAACGCACTTTATTGCATGGCGGTTCACGTTATACACAAAGTTTGGAACGAGAAAAGCTTGCGGTCAACTTGACCCTGTGATAGGGCTGCACCATCTTCCGAAAATGTGAACAGACGCATGTACTTTTCTGGAATGAAGAGAGTAGAAAGCGCCATGAACTAAGTGCGAATGTCGGAGTTAAATGCTCAGATGAACTAGACGGGGCAAGTGGAGAGTCGATTGCGTAGGAAGAACGTCCCATGAAAAGGTTCTAGGAGTTACTTCAGAAATTTCGAAACGATCGCGTGAGACACACACGAAATTATTTTAAACTCGATTAAAATTTCATCGTTAATTCACAAAACGCCTTTCACAAGGTCAACTCTGCCATGCTAAGGAAGAACGCCGTATTAATTGTGGGCAAGTTTATGGCATGCTGCGGCGCGGCGTGCTGCCAGCTCGAACCGCATATTGGCGCCTACAAACCTAAGGGGATACTTCACGCATTGCGCAATGTTTGAAGTATCCCCTTAGGTTTGTAGGCGTCAGTGCGCGTTTGGCGCTGGCAGCACGCCGCAGCGCTCCCGTTAGGCGGGTGAAGAACGATTTCTAGCAGCGAGAGCTTCTCGGCGGAGAAACTCGTAGATCGTTTACATTTTTTTTTTAAAATTTCGACTTTTAAAATTACACACTGGCCGTGTGAAGTAATGAGGGAGCTCTCAAAGCTGGACGAAGTGTAATAATGAAAGGCAGGTCGTGCACCATGCGCGCTGCGGTCGGCTCATGAAATTCTCCCCTATGCTCTGTCGGGATAAGAAGAAGCTCTGGACAAGTAATAAGAATACGATTGACAAACGATGAGACGGATAAGCTCGGGAGGGATTTGCCTGCGAATAGTCGATTCCTACAGTTTTGTGCACGAGGATAACGATGCGCACGGTGAAATTGCATGAAAAATTGTCTCCGCGGAGGTATAACGCTGTCTTTTCTTCCTCAAAAACAGGCCTCCCTAACTTTTGGCACTTTCAAGTCAACTTTCTCCCGGTTGCTGTCAGCAAAAAAAAAAAAAAAAAAAAAAAAAAAAAATTAAGGAAAAAACCGTAAGCTTCGGTCACACATTATTTTCGAATGAAGTAACAAAGAAAAAAATGACTTAACTCGCTGATAGTAGATCGGCTATCAGCGAGAGTCAGTGGCGTGGCGTGCTTTGCGATATATCGATTGTTATGCCATTTAAACCTACACTGGAAAAAGAAGAATCTTAAATTTGCCAATAAGAAGTATTTCTTCTTAGATCAAGAATTTTGCTGGTTAATATACACTACTTTTTTGCTTAACCCAAGCATTATTTTTCTTGAATCAAGAGAAAGTCAGCTTAAAGCAAGATAAAGAAAATTCTTGGCGGCAAATTCAAGAATTATCATGCTTGATCCAAGCTACTTTTTTTTCAGTGTATAGAAAAGGATCGATAAACAGGGTGTTCGCAGCGAGCACCTTAATAATCAATTCTTTACCATGGGTTTAAATTACATATCAATCGATAAATCGCAATTCACGCCACGCCACTGAGCGAGAGTAGAACGTAGACTGAAAATCCATACTTTTTGTGCGTCCTTCACTTTTCAGTGGTTCAGTTCGGAGGAGATGAGGGGTTATGCAGGATTTTATTCTATTTCCTCGAGAGACGTCAGGAAGCAAACAGATTCATTTTATCTCACTCAAAAACGAGCTCAATTATGGCCGGGGGGAGAGTCGAAATGAGTGAGCGTGTCTCACCAAGCAACTTGCGGAAAGGAGCGGCTCCGTTGCCAATTGATGGCAGGGTAATCCGGATCTAAAATCGGAATTTTCATACTACAGGGTGTCTACTGAAACAGACTGGTCAAAAATAAGTACTTTTGCAATACTTTTTCAGTACATTCTCAAGAAATTCAGTACCTCCTCCGACAGAAAAATTCCGTACTTTTTTAGTACCTCCATTTGGCGAAATTAGAAAAATTTCAAAAATTTGAAATTGCGACAAAAATGACACAAAATTTAAAAAAAATTCCGGGCCTTTTTGCGGAATTTCCGCACGGTTTCAGTGCTTCCGGACCGCCCTTAAAAAATCAGTACTATATATTTCCGGACTTGTAGACACCCTGATACAGGCCCTCTCAGCTTTAACTTAGGGCAAAAGGCATTCTTGTGGCCTGGCGATCCTGTCTGTAGAATGCTTGCCATCTATACAGGGTGTACCAAAAGTCCGTCCCACCCCTGCTAACTTTTGAACGAATTGAGCTAGGGTAATGAAATTTTGGGAATGTTCCTATCTCAAAGGAGACCATCTTTTGGGGAGGGTCAAAATTTTGGTCCCCCTTCAGGGGGGGCGCGGGGGGCCCCCAACTTTCTTTTTTCAAATAGCAACCCCTATCTTGTGATACATCATTCGAAGAGCATAAAAAACTAAGAATTTTGGAGCAAACCGCAGATCAATATCTTAATTTTTGACCGAGTTATGAAAGGTCAAAGGTCAAATTTGACCTATTTTCAAAAAATCATAACTCCGGTTCCAATTATCGTAAAGAAAAAAATAAAACGGGAAAATCTACCAAATTGTGTCCGCTTTTAAGTAAAAATTGCAGAAATCACATCGCTGTAATTTTAAGGGGGGGCTCGGACCCCCAAATACGTC
>NW_017547211.1:3738055-3779152 GCF_001854935.1 Bemisia tabaci | reverse complement strand
AGTGCCCCCCCCCCCCTCAGCTTCAGCAAGGACCAGTAAAAAATAATACAATCGACATAACTTATGTGTGTAGCCCTACGTGATACAAGATAAAAAACCTGAGTTCAGTCAAATATTTCAAACGTGTGTAGTTTGCAGGGTATAACGGATGGCCAGGATTCTACATTTTCGGATTGAAAGGTCAGCAGAAACTCTGAAACGTATGCGTTATTGAGAGTGAAAAACTATGTTAGTTTCCTTGTCCGAATCTGAGAGTGTTTTCTACCAATTGGGGAACTTCTTCGCGTGCAACTTTCTCGTTTTTTCCGGAGTTTGTGTCAAGACAGGACGACGCCAAGACACTGCGCTTCCGTCTCAAAGTGAATGTATTTTCAAGTCGGCGTGAATTAGACCGGATGAGTTACTCCGCTCAAAATTGAACAGAAAAAGACGTATCGATGATACGTCGAAAAATACGTACCTCCGATTGTGACGTTGCGAATTCTCCTTTTCTATTAAGAAAAAACTAACGTACAGATATTACATTTTCTTTTACCCTACGTTAATATTACTTCAAATTTAACAGCCGACGCGACTAGATTGCTGAAGAGAAATACGCTACAATGGAAAATAAAACACATTGGATCTAGAGTCCAGACTCTTAGAAACATCGACAAGAAAAAATACTCTTGATTCAATCGGATTTTAGCTTAATTTGAGCGGATATCCTTTTAATTTAAACAAAAATCTGATTGAATCAAGAGTGTTTTTTCTTTTCAATGTTTCCAAGAGTCTGGACTCAGACCCAATGTGGTTTTTTTCCAGTGTAGGCGTAACTACTATGGTTTGCACGTGCTTTTGTTCAAAAATCACGCCGGTTTTATAAATATCGCTGCGATGACGGTCGATGCAGAAACGATGAATATCGAAAGTTCAGACAATATGTATATGAGAGGATGAAGTGGCAACAAACTCCTTGCTCCACGCTCCATTCCTACTCGACCCCTACTTAACTGGGATATGAGTATACATTGCCTTGAGCGTCACTGTCATTTCCCTGCATTATAGGACAAAATCGAGAGTGAGATGTCCCTTTATATACTGCCGTCACAACCGGTAAAAGGTGACATGGTTTTACTCGAAGTTCAAATAGAGTCACTGTGATAGACATTTTAACCTATCATAGAGTACTTGTTTACATACATGTTCCCATATAGCAGCTTTGTTTTCCTGAAGTATAGGTTCATTGAAAGTAGCTTCGCTACAGTATTTTGCTGACATTTTTTATTTACTTTAGGGTACACAGGACATAGAGCCCTTGAGAAATTATGGTTGGTTCGTAGATACGTTTATTTAATTATACCTGCGTAGGTGATGTTTTGCTATTTTCACCAGATAAGAGCCCGAGGCAGGTTTCACGAGTCTAGTCTGTACTTTTTATTACTACTACTTCCATCTTCCTTGATAACTGTCTAAAATTCATCATGTAATTGTTTAGTTTTGTTACTATTTTTTTCGATTTCGTTGTTCATTCTTTGCAGTTTCTCATTTTGTAGCATGTACCGTGTAGTTCTATTACCATGCATGTAATATCTAATGTTTGTAGTGCTTCGTGCCTGATGATGATCCTCCGGATTTAAAAGCTTAGCACAAGAATGTTATAAGATGTAAATAAAAGGTATCAAGGCTACTTTTACTATATTACTATTTTATTCCGTCGTTTTTACGACACTTTATTCGGAGCGTTGCGAAACACAATAGGCCTATATTTAGGACTCCCACCAGTACCGAACGTTCAGTCCTCAGCCAAAGACTCAACGGATGATGAAGAAATAATGGAAATAGATGTTGATTCCTATGAGGACCATGCTAGCCCTCCCATGATCGTTTCAGACTATTCGTCGGACGACGACGAGGCGATGCAGTAGCTTAGAAGTAGTGTTAGCTTCGAATTGAAGTGAAATTGTTTATTTATGATTATTTTTTATAATTCTTTACTTTTTTAAATAAAAGTGTATTTTTTTATTGTTTTTTACAACAATTAAAATATTTTATTAAATAAAAATGTGTTTATACACTACATATTCCAAAGGTTGATTTTCCAAGAGAAATTCCACAGGGACTGGAGGACGGACGGATGGATTCGCCTAGTCGGGTCTACGCAAAATCCAAGGAAAAGTCGTCAATACAACGTGCGACAAGCGTCCTGACATGGGTTAATTACGATGTTACATGAATAGTATTGAATATTGTTGATCGGCAAAGTGATAGCTTAAATGATTAACGTAGGTAGGTTTAGTTTCCCAATATCTTGTATCTTTTTTTAAACTCAAATAGAAAAAAGAAAAGAAAAAAAGAAGAAAAAATTACATCAATTTTAAAAACTCTGATGTTGCCAACTCTAAGGAAGTTACCAAGAATTTCCCACCACTACAATTATTGCACGGCCTAAAATTACTAATTTTTCACTCTTTCAAGTGAGGATGAGTACTTTGCATATTTTGCGGTGCAATTTCCATGAGATATAAGGTTCAATTTTTTCCCTCGTTTGTGGTGAAATTCTTATCAAAATTTTTCTAATTTTTTTTGTGGTTTTTACGTATTTTTCTGTACTTAAGAACTGAAAATGTAGGTAGAAAGTCAGCCGTATTTATTGTGTTTTATACTTAATGATGTTGAAAAATCCTAAAAGCTGTCATCACCGATTAGGATTAGCCTTAATTTTAATTGTGTTTTTTGTGGGGGAAATAATTTTTCCTTAATACATTTCTTATATTTTGAAAACTGAATAACTTTATTTGTGCTCTTAGTAACACTTCTTGCCCACATCAGCTAACTGTGCTTCGTTATTTGTTTTTAACACTTCTGATACATTTTAAAACTTTGATGTTGTCAACTCCAAGGAATTTATTGAGAATTTCCAACCGCTATAATTATTGCACGACCTAAAATTACTAATTTTTCACTCTTTCAAGTGATGACGAGTACTTTTGCATATTTTGTGGTGCAATTAATATAAGGAAGTCATTATAATCATAAGGATCCAACTTCCATTTATTCGGCTGCATGTCAAATGGACTGCAATTTGCATTTTGGAAGTGTCATGTCTCGCTCTGTTTCGGAACGAAGTACGTTTCCCATTAGTTTCCCATTAGTTTCCCTTTGCACCTGAATGTTTTCATGGATGGGCTAGAAATCGTATGTAGTTCCTAATTGCGAAAAGTCCAAATACTTTTACCCACACTTCTTATCTAAATGGACTACATTTTGCAATGGGGATCATTGATCTATCGGATGCCTGGTTCACACTATCCAACCAATTGAGGGGGGAGGGGGGGTTGGGTGGTTAAAATTATTTTCAATTGATTCCTTGGGGTCGATTTACCGGATGCAAGTTGGCACGCTTTAACGTATTTACTCATTTTAAGCGATTCTTAAGGTAAATGATAGTGTACTGGTGATCTGGATCACCTTGTAGATGCGCCATGGAGTGTAACAAAATGCCCTCTTTTCTCTCTTTTACACCCTTCGAATTTCTACCGGACCGGCGTTATTAGCCTTTTCGTTCTGAGAATAACGGGAAAATTTCAATGCTTACTCGCATTAATTGTTAGTTTGCATTGATCCCCTCACCCCCTTCCCTATTTCGCCGGGCACCCACCTCTGAACCAACCACCCCTCCCTCCCTGTTCGCGAAAATTGAATAAGCTTCTTTTGAAATTCTGTGAATTACAAATGACATGAGCAATTATTCTGCAATTATAAATATTTTTCCTTGCAATGTTCAGAGACTCTAGATGAAGTTGCGAACAAACACTGAAAAAAGGACTCCGGCCGTGGAAGCAGCAATTACGGGCTATATGGACATACCGTCCGTTCCGGGCTCAAAGGCCGAAAATTCCAGCTGCTGGAGCCGTAGTTTCGGCCTCTGAACCCGGAGCAATCGAAGCTACGCCTACCCTGGTAGCACAGGTCAGATTGAAGATGTTTTTAAAATGTGTCATTGATCCGAAAAAACTTCTTTAAAACATTTCAATGAAACATCTTGAAAACATATCATGTGTCCAGACGGTTTTGAAAAGGTTTCTAAAACAACTCTATGTCACCCCTAAATTTTGTTTCACAGATACGTCCGATAGATGTTTCTCATACCTTTACAACACATCTCAGTGAGGTATCGGCACCACAAATTCGTCGCAGAAATATATCTGACACATTGTTGAAACATTTTGGTGAGAGGCATGACATTCCTTTGTATCGTCGAAACGTTTCAAAAATGTTTTCAAAACCTTTCAGTGGTTTGTTGAAACATCTTGAAAACATATCATGTGTCCCGACGGTTTTGAGAAGGTTTCTAAAACAACTCTATGTCACCCCTAAATTTCGTTTCACAGATACGTCCGATAGATGTCTCTCATACCTTTTCAACACATCTCAGTGAGGTATCGGCACCGAAGCTATAAGTATCAAAAATTTTCAGACATTTGTTTTAACTAATGTCGCTGTGGAATTAGAACCATCACAGCAGGCATCCCTTGATACCAACCCTGCATGAGGGCTGAATCGTTACACTTCATCATTATCAACGTATCATAGGGATTAGAACACCTTCACTTTAGAGAAGTATACGCAAAGCACGATGTACGGTTTCAATATTCTAGATAATCCATAACTTTTGAGCTTTTATGGAAATGAACTCGATTCATACAAGGAATTAACCGTGTTAATAACCTCCACATAATTAAATGTCCAAAAAGTATAGCTTGAGACGAAAAATTAAGCTGAAATTTGGTAAAATTGAAAAATTAAACTTCAACGCCCTCTGGTGGATTCAGTTTGAACTAGGTAGGAAAAGTTTTAGAAAGGTCCTAGAAATGTTTCTATGTTATTCAATGAAACATTTCTAAAACGTGTCAAAAACATTTTAAGTGACGTATAAATTCGAACAAAATATTCAAAAAGGTTTCAAAGACATTATATTTATTTTTAATTGAAAACCAATCCAAAATGTGTCAGATAGGTTGCTGGGAGGTGTTGTTGAGTCATGCAGGAAAAGTATCTGACAGCACTTTGAGAAGTTGCTTGAAACAAGCTGTAGATTCATTCGAAACATTTTCAAAATATTTCGAAAACATTTCACCAAACACTTCGAAATTGGAAGTTTCTGAGAACGTGTTGGAGATGTGTTGAAAACATTTTTCTAAAACTTCAGCGACACTGGTTCGATTTATATTCAAAACGTTTTGAAATGAATTGAGGATGCTGATCGGAAAGAGAATTAAAACGTTTTGAAAATGAGTTGGAGATATACCGCACCAATCAGTAATATTTATTAATAATTGAAAACATATCTAAAATGTGTCAGATAGGTTGCTGGGAGGTGTTGTTGAGTCGTGCAGGAAAAGTATCTGACAGCACTTTGAGAAGTTGCTTGAAACAAGCTGTAGATTCATTCGAAACATTTTCAGAATATTTCCAAAACATTTCACCAAACACTTCGAAATTAGAAGTATCTGAGAACATGTTGGAGATGTGTTGAAAACGTTTTTAAAAAGTGATAGTAGAACAATTTGAAAACATTTTGAACACATTTTAAAAACATTGTTTTCACGTTTCTGTAAGATGAAATGAAAATATTTTTAAACTGTGTTCAAAACATGTTGTCTCTGATGAAATATTTTACATGACTCGCAACTTTGTCTTCAAAATGTTTTTAAAACATTTCATTTCCCCTCCAAATTTTTCTTTTGTAAAATGTTTTGGATTGGTTTTCAAAACATTTCTGTTGTGTTAAATGTATCCAATTTGAAAACATTTTCAAAATGTTTTGGATATGTTTCAATGAAATGTTCAAAGTATTTGCGTCATTGAAACATTTCTGAAATGTTTCTAATATGTTTCATCGAGATGAATCAGTTTTGACACAAGTGGAATGTTTCTAAAACCTTACCGATCCGAGCTGTGCTACCAGGGTACAGTAGCCGGAATTTTCGGCCTCTGAGCCCGGAACGGACGGTATGTCTACATAGCCCGTAATTGCGGCTCCCACGGCCGGAGTTTCTTTTTTTCAGTGAAATTATCTGAAAAATTGGAGGGAATACGTTTATGAGTTTACCAGGAAAGTCGTGTTTTATCAAGGGAAATTTGGCAACGCTTGAAGGTTCATACGGCGTTTCTCCTTAGCACGGTTGCATGCGCCTTTTTTTGTGGCACGGCAGCAGCATTTTCCTGTTTCCCGCACTTAACGATTCCGGGCTCGCTCGCGTTTTTCTCCCTTTTCCGGGAAAACGCGGGAAGTCTCGATCCCCGTGCGAGAGGTGATGACGCGTGCGGCGGTGGTCGTTGAAAAGACGGCAACGATGCATCAGTTGATTCCGGGCTTATCCAATAAGAGCGGTATCGCGTGCACTCGGAGGCACGATTCTCCGGAGAGGGCGATAATCACATTTAAGAGCGACAAACAGACATCGCTCGGGGAGGTAAACGAATCAGCGGTCTCGCCTCTTCGTGAGACAACGGGAGCATTGTGCGTGCCCTGATTCTCTATTCTTCCGCCGCTACACGATGACTGTCGATGGATGATGCTATGAGCCATGACAGCGGCTTCGTTTCCAACCCACACCTGGACCGGCAAAAATGATCGTATTTATGCTATACAAGGAACGATGTTGCACGCAAACCTTAATCACATAGTTCCTTTTAGCATAAATACGTCCAAATAGGAGTCAAGGACTCTAAGAGTCTGCATAGATTCTCACGTATTTTGCGGCGCTACACTCGAATTCAAACTTTGTTCCCCGGGGACGACGAGCCAAGGAAAAAAGTCCGTCTCGATAATTGTTCAACAGCGACGGATCGCATTCGATGTATCGTGTGGTTCAAAACAATGCACTGAAAAAAAAACACATTGGATCTAGAGTCCAGGCTCTTAAAAACATCGACAAGAAAAAGTACTCTTGATTCAATCAGAATCTAGTATTAATCAAGAACCAAGCCTCCTAATTTAAGCGGATTCCGTTTTGATTCAAGCAAAAATCCGATTGAATCCAGAGTATTTTTTCTTGTCAATGTTTTCAAGAGTCTGGACTCTAGATCCAATGTGTTTTATTTCCAGTGCGGATTACTCGATTGACTTTTGAGGCTATGTTTACTTGTTGAACCAATCTATGTCGATCTGTGATATTTGATGCGCCAAATACGATAAATAATACTTTTTAAACCATTTTGCATATTCTGCAGAATGTAGGCGGATTCAGTGGAAGTTTATTCCTCCTGAAAGGAAACGATAAAAAAACAAGCTCGACTGTGAAAGAATCGAGACATTATTTTGTCGATTTCTTGATGAAGCGACGTGACCACCTTGCAACATTGCTAAAATTCCACGAATTGTATTTTTTTGCGGGAAACTTATTTAGTGCTGATTACACGCAAAATTCAGGAGAAGTTTAGACGAAACTTTAGCTGTATTCCTGGAAAATATTGATTTGTTTGAACCCTGGAATGAAGTTCCGTTCCTCTATCTGAGAAACGGTGGCCTTAGAAATTAGACCTGTATTCAATTTTCCCCTCATTTTTGAAATTTTAGACACGTTAAGCAGGCTTAAGCTTAACAATTGCTACGAGGGAATAAAGGCTCGTTTCTTAGGAAAAATGTCTTTTCGCAACTGGAATCTAAAGCGACGGCGAGGATTGTGGAGAAGATTCCGGGACACAAAGGAATGACTTTTGTCCCTTTGATATTTTTTCCCTTCAATCAAAGTTTTGTAACAAATTTCACTTGACTGAACGGACGTGATTAAACTTCCAAAAAGACTCATCAGCCTGCGATGGAGGAACAAACGATGGACGACTGTTTCAGTCAGAAGTGTAAAAGTTATCCGTTATTTACAAGGCTCTTCGAGAAAAGATCTGCATATCTAGTCGTGACAAAAATAATCGTAGAGCTAAGAGTTCATTCAAGCAAATAGATAAAATGCCAGCTCAATTTTATTCAGTCTCCGTCAGGAAATAATTGAGGAAATCAACTGAATGAAAAACCTGTTTTAAGTAGTTAAGACCAGAAAAATGAATAAAAAACTCTTAACTACTCTAAACAACACAGGAAAATAGTGTTAGGGGTTATATCCTAAAATTGTGGTATACTAACCAAATTGCTTGGAAGACATAGGCTGTTCCAATTTACAGAGGTCGTTACCGTAACATTTGGGTTAGTAATCCAGTTTATTGGGGTACTACCTTGATTAATTGGAAATTTCCATCTCGTATTCCAAAAACTCTACCTCTTTTTTCTTTGGACTCGTAATTTTAAATAACAAGTGACATGGTTCCTTTCTACTCAGCTCCGTCAAAATTATGTCTACGCAGAAATCTCACACCTCTAAATTAAAGCAAATTATTCATGATAAGTATATTTAATATTTTACTGTTCAAACAGTTTTTGAACAGCTTCTTTGTTCTCTGCCAAAAAAACAAGTCACTAGCGCGATCTCGGCAATCTAATCGGTATAAACTGGATGTGCTTAATTATGTCGAAAGAGACTCCGTACGAATTAATTAAATCAAAAAGACGTATAAGGCACGCAAATCCTATGCGTATAGTCCTTTTTGATTTTATTAATTCAAAGAGTTCCTCTTCGTCCAGTTGGCAGAGATTCTTGGCAAATTTCCTCATGTCCCGACACGAACCCTATTGCTCTTTAAACTCTTGGCTAAAAAGGCGAGGCGTGAATGATCGAATGTCGATGCTTCCCTATTTGAAATTATGCTAAAGAATCGATTATGAAGGTGTTTATTTCGAAAATCCTGTTCATAGATCCTTTTCCATAGGTTTAAATGGGAGATCAATCGATATATCGCAAGGCACGACACGCCACTGTTTGACAACGCAGTGGTGCAACGGCGCTGTGCGGTATATGATTACTTGGCCCGTTTTAACCGTCGCGCTCAAGTTGTGGGGCGAGGTCGGAATAAATATTCACGGTGGAAATCAACAGGTGCGAATGGCTTTTCCTGTTGAGTTGGTCAGCATCGCGTCACCTATCTCCGAAACTAATAGTAAGCATCCCCACCGATTAAACCCTCTTTCCGCCATTTCTTGCTCATCCCCATTTTGTACGAATGGGTCCATATCAGCTCAGCACAGTGCAAGGTTACTCTTTGATTAGCTGAACATGCTTGATAGAAAAAACACTTATAAGCTGCGAGCGAGCATTTACACGGTAATTCCAGAGGTGTAAGGGAAAAATTCCATCCGAATTATAAAGAAGTTCTGACAAAAATTCCGAATTTTCTTCATTAAAGGATTTTTTTTTCCAAAAGATAAAAAATACAGGGCGAGGGCTTAATTAATTACAAGATCCCTCTGAGGAAACTGCAATTTTACGAAAAAGACTTGAAATTGTTCCGGTACCATATAGTATGAAATATTTGAACGTTTCGAATACATTTGGAAAAGATGCTCGGAATTTAATAGGCCCCATCGCCAAGTAAAATGGGAAATTTTGCGATCACTCGGGGAAAAGAGCATACCTACCAAAAATGTTGGATTTTTTAGAGGGAAAAGTTTTGAAATAGGCTCGGAGGATAATAATTACACTTAGAAAATGTGATTTTTTATGAAAGGGATTTTAGTTGATTAAAGGGCAACTTCAGAAATTTATGGGAGTTTAGCCTCTCTTGAATGAAAAGAGGGACAGTGGCGAGGGTGCGCAGGCTAAACAGTTAAATGAAACAGTCATTTGTGATGAATGTGGCTCGAAGTCAATTTATTTGTTTTAAGACGTGAATCAAGTTGCGGGTCCAGCTCTAAGTAATGAAATAAGGCCATTTCATCGAATACATAATGGCTACATCATACGAAGAAGATGTCATCATATTTATTTTTTTTTTATTTTTTTTATTTTTTTTTGGGCGAGAAAATTTTATCGTCCTAGAGGTACATAGAGGACATTAGTAATGACAAAAGATTCTTCCACCGAAATCCCCTCTTGACCCCCTTTGAAAAACCTGGAGCGTGGGTGTCCCTCTGTCCAAGTCGTCCTTATGCCTACGGACAATAAATCAGTAGGTTCCTCGAGAGACAGAGGTCAATGTGGAGCCCAAAAAAAAAAAAAAAAAAAAAAAAAAAAAAAAAAAAAAAAGTTGGATTTGCAATCTTTTCATACATTACATGCGATTCGAGATCTTCCACTTGTGAGCTTAAAACACACAAAGCGCGGAAAATGTGTGTTTGTGTGCTTTTGGAGATCCCTAGGGATGCAAACACGACTATTCGATCAATCGCATCGTGCAATTCCAGATCTTTCACTTGTGAGTGTAAAACACACAAAGCGTGGAAGATGTGTGTTTACCTGGTTTTGGAGACTCCTAGGGTTGCAAACACGGCTATTCGATCAATCGCATCGTGCAATTCCAGATATTTCACTTGTGAGTTTACAACACACAAAGCGCGGAAAATGTGTGTTTCCGAGCTTTTGGAGATTCCTAGGGTTGCAAACACGGCTATTCGGTCAATCACATCGTGCGATTCGAGATCTTTCACTTGTGAGCTTAAAACACACAAAGCTCGGAAGATGTGTGTTTACGTGCTTACGAAGATTCGAAGGGGTGCAAACACGGCTATTCGATCGACCGCGTCGTGCGATTCAAGATCTTTCACTTGTGAGCTTAAAACACACGAAGAACTGCTATTCGGTCGATCGCATCATGCAATTCGAGATATTTCACTTGTGACTGTTAAACACACGAAGCGCGGAAAATGTGTGTTTATGTGCTTTTGGAGATTCCTAGGGATGCAAACACGGCTATTTGGTCGATCGCATCATGCGATTCGAGATTTTTTACTTGTGAGTTTAAAACACACAATTCGATCGGATTTTGTCTTCCGTTTCAATATGTTCACAGTGAGAGATTGTGATAGAGAGAGAGTGATCAGATTCTAGTTCCTCTGCATTTCAAAGAGCTCCACATTTTGGTTTTATTTCACAGCTAAAAGGAGACGAATACTAGTAAATATTCAGGTAAAACGTTCATACATTTATACCCGGAGGAATCAACTCGTCTTTCTTCCCATCGTATCAGGATACATACATACCTAATTGAGTGCTGATTCAGACCTAACTTCTCAATCTTATGAACCCTATTTATTGGACTGTTTTGCTAATCACTTTATCTGTATCAAAGGGACTGAGTTCAACGGAAGGAACCTATATTACACCTCAAAATCAGCATTATCAAGTTAGTGTAGTATGCCGAAATTTTGGCGTACTACACTAACTCTTTTTTTACAATACAGCCTCATTCCAGCACTCCCCTACAGTGGTGGAAAAAAACTAAAATCATAAGCTTGCGGCAAAATCTCTTAACTCATTTGTACCAAAATTGACGATTAGGCGCGCGGTAATGTTCCTTAGCCCACCATATGGTAAATGCATGGAAATATACCTTCTGTTGCGTGAGATTCTGTTATGGCCAGGTGCCACGATATCCCGCGACCCCTCCAAGTCTCGAGTGAAGGAACGGGGCTGACCGATGGTCAGGCCATTATTTTCAGTTTTTTCCCCGCGTGAAATGGAACAAGAAAAAAAGAGGGAAACATGGAGCGTTCAGGGGGCATTTTCCCGGGGCCCCCGGGCGCGAGGATCGAGAGGCGCACAATGGATCGAGTCAATTGGAGAGGTCGGACGAATTTTAAAAACTTTAAACGCTTATAAATCTGTTTTTACTAAACTTTGAGGTTCTAAAGGTGGCTCCATTGGTCCTTGTAAAATTTTCTTTGATGAGCTACCCTCGAAAAGTAAATTGTGACGAAATAAACATCAAAATTCGGAGTTTTAGTAAAAAATGTCATGTCCGCACTGGAAAAAAAAACACGTAAAATGTGACGAAATAAAAATCAAAATTTGGAGTTTTAGTAAAAAATGTCATGTCCGCACTGGAAAAAAAAACACATTGGATCTGGAGTCCAGATTCTTAAAATTATCGAAAAGAAAAAGTACTCGTAATTCAATCCGAATCTAGCTTAAATCAAGAACCAAGCCTCTAAATGTAAGCGGATTTCGTTTTAATTCAAGCAAAAATCCGATTGAGTCAAGAGTATTTTTTCTTGTCAATGCTTTCAAGAGTCTGGACTCTAGATCCAATGTGTTTTTTTCCAGTGTGTGCTGAAATAAACATAAAAATCTGGAGTTTTGGTAAAAAATTTCATGTCCGACCTCTGTGATTGGCTGGATCCACTGTGCGGCGGTGGGAAACGAGCGTGGGTGTAACGAAGCATGCGGACGCGGGCACCGCAGCGTGCTCGGGAAAGAAGTAACGACTCGACGCAAAATTTCACGCATGGCGGTGAAGCGTTTTTCCTGAAAATCGGAGCGGAGGCGGACCCCAGTCACTTTTCGTTCGACGCGAAAAGTTAGGAGCCATAGAAACGGGAATGATTAATTTCGTCGCGAAGAGGGTAATTTGCGAAGCCCCCGGGTTCGCAGTACCGACACGAGACAATCCTTAATTATTCCGGGCGTATGACCGTGTACATACAATTTATTGTTAGCGCCCGCCTGACTTATTGCTCGTGTTCTGATTCCGCTATGCTGTCAGATTAGGGTTCCGCTAATCCCTACACGGAGACGTCCATAAATCACGTCACGCTTAAGGAGGGAGCGGGCGAGGTTTCAGTGAGCGTGACAGGGGATGAAACACTGCGTAACGTCGCCCAAAAATTGGTGTACAATTTCGATTTTTGAGAGGTGTCGATAAAACAAAGTCGAAACACGGGTTATAATTATTCGAATTAAACTGATTTAGCGCCATGTTCCAGTAATTTTGGCAACACTGGGTCAAATGTACTCCTAATATTCCTCAGCAGGAGCTACTGCAACTATCGTTCATCAATTCCTCACAATTTGTGAGGCAAACGTGCCTTTTCAACTTGGTATGGGTCGAAAAGTGATTTTCGTGTTTACACCAGACATCTTGTATTTTTTCTCAATAGTGGTGGGATTTATTATTTGAGCAAATTTGGTAACCAAAAACCTCACTTCTACTGATCGACCTGTTTTCCCTCATTTACAGCTATGTTGTGTCAACTGCAGTCTCTATCGCTATGCGCCGGCGCATCTAAAAACGATTCAAGTTAGCTCGATTTTGAATACTTTTATTTTAAGAGGTGGGATTGATTGCACCCCGATTCGTTCCGATTTTCCGGGTTCGAAATTCGAACGTGTCTCTTATCAGTCGCAACTCATAATAGCGTTTATCCAATAGATAACGTTTTTTCCAAAAAACAAAGTTTTACTTAAAATTCCCTCTTTGCCCCGTGGAGGCGCCTTTCGCAAAACAATGCAACAATTTTGAATGGGAGGGAGTTGCTACCTACTTATGACATCTTCTGCATTTGCAATAATTCTTTAGTGCTCATATATTATGCACAATTTTTATAAATAAAATAAATTAAGAAAGGAATTGGTCTATTGACGGCAAGAGATATAGCCGTGTGAATCGGCGTATTGCAGGTAAAGTGGCACGAAAATTACAATTTTTACAGTAAAGAAGTCTCGCATCTACTCGTTTTGGCGAAATTTGTGTAGTTCGAGACACACACCCTTTTACATAAAAGTCGCTCCTAAGACGTGCTCTGGCTTTCAGTGATACCCAACCACCACAAGTGTCTATCTTCCCAAAGATCATCGGGCAACTGACAACGAAACATCTCTTCGTCAATGCCCTGCGCCCTTGCAGTCATCCCCTCATGAGACTCCCCCGGAACTGCTAGGGTCTGTTTGGGACACATTGTTTTCAAGGTACCTAACGCTTAGAAGTAGTATTTAGATTGTGTAAGGAGGTTTCAGTGAACGTTACTTTGGTGGCATTCACATACTAGAACCACAATCCAATTAAAATGCAGTGTGTTTACTTTAACTGACACCTCTCAGAATGTCTGACATTTAAGGGCCCCATACAGCCTAAAATGGATGAATTTAGACTTATCTCTTTGCCACCGTCCGTGACATCGAAGGATGTCTTTTGAAAATGGCGCGACAACTTTGGTACACGTACACAACCGGACTATCAACATCTTCGCTGCCAGAAGATATCCATCAGCCCACTCATAGAGAAAAGAACGAAAGTGGTGGTGAGATACAAACTTTCAGATTCAATCGTGACGTAGAGGTATAGTTCATCGCCTCCAAAAAATAAGGCTACAGTGAGGCGTTAGCACAAACCTTTCAAGACCGGCGGTTCCTTGCTATAAGACAAGAGGAGATGTTCACTCCTCCACTTACCCATTTTCTGGACATTCTTTATATCTATCACCTCGCTGAGCTAAATGTTGTCCCCTCCGGCCAAAGTATCACAAGCGCCATACGATGTTTCAAAACGTCCGCCGTCATTTTATTTTTTTACAGAGAGATTATCCACCAAAGATGTCCGAAAATTTCACTGACTTTTCTTGGTACTGCCAAGAAAATTCATTGAAATTTTCAAACAAATTCAACCAACAATTTCTCTGCAAAAAAATTAAATGGCGACGGAACTTGTGAAACGTCGCATGGCGCATGTGATACTTTGGTCGGAAGGTGACAAAATGCGCCCGACGAGCGGGTTTCTCTCAACCTTTTGCTGATCGAGTACCTTAAAATGACGAATATAGACGTGCGGGATTGCGGGAATCATTTCTGACCAGAGACATATTTTATATTTCGCCATCAGCGTCGTCACAATCGGAGAGAGGTATTCAAAATATCCTCCCTGATAGGTCTTTGCCGCGTTGATTTGACATCGGGGCATCCCGGACGACGACCGGCATCATCATGTTCGCTGTCAAAGAGTCGAATGCTCCGATGTCAGCACTAATCACGCTCGACGGGTTGAAAAGGTTGAAAGAGAATGGAAAGTAGATGGAAAATCCGCCCTCTGCTGGCCACACACACGGCTCGCGCGGAGCCTTCAATCCGAAATTCAGATCCGTTATTTGTCAACTGGAAGCACGGATTGGGTGCAAAATTTTCACTCATTGTTTCCCACGGAACTCGCGAGCGTAACAATGGGGGCTTACTGTTCATCTTCGATCGATGATTTCAGGGGGATTTGAATCGAGCGAGCGCGGGAATTTGCCGTACCCCCCGAATAAATCCGGCGGATTTGCCGTTACGGTCAGTTGAATCAAGAAGCAGTTTGACATTTGGACCGTGTTAAGCAGAAAGGAACCAAGCCACATCAGCTGTTGCCAAATCTAATTTGGCAATTTAATCGGGGACGGAGATGTTGCATGTGTGAGAAATTTGCGATTTGACTATTTATTCTTATTGGACCGTGTTAAGCAGAAAGGAACCAAGCCACATCAGCGTTTGCCAAATCTAATTCGGCAATTTAATCGGGAATGGAGATGTTGCATGTGTGAGGAATTTGGGATTTGACAGTTGATTCTTATTTAAAAGTTCGCGAGAAACACGTTGGTGCCACTGGTTTTCTCTAAAATCATCTCCTAAGCTCAAAAAAAGCTCTCAAGTTGAGGCCAAAATGGAGGGGATACCCCGCGCTATCCTGAGAGTCCACGTCTACATCAATACGAACTCTCCATGCAAAGATAGGGAGCAAATACATTAGCAGTGATGCCGTGTTTTCAGTTTTGGAGTCCCCAAATAAAGTGGCAGCCCTGTCAATGTATTTGCTCCCTATCATTGCATAGAGAGTTTGTTTTGATGTAGAGGTGGACTCTCAGGGTAAGGTGGGATATCCCCTCCATTTTGGCCTCACTTTGAGGGCTCTTTTTAAGCTTGGGAGATGATTTCAGAGAAAACCAGTGGCACCATCGTGTTTCTCGCAAACTTTTACGTAAGAATCAATGGTCAAATCGCAAATCCCTCATACATGCAACATCTCCATTCGCCGTGCCCCCGAAAAGATCCAGTGGATTTGCCGTTACGGTCAGTTGATTCAAGAAGCATTTTGACATTTGGACCGCGTTAAGCAGAGTGCTGAGTACACTCCATGGCATGGCCGGATTTACCTACTCTTGCCGCCCATGGTATTTTGCCGCCCTCTTCTCATTCATTTTGAAACATCAATAAAAACCATCAAGTGAACGTGCCGGAGGGGAAAGGGTGCATAAGACGCGTTCACTCGTGTTGGACACATTTTTTGCGTAAGCCCTGACAACACTGCTAGCAAAAGTCCACGGAACTTCGCGCGAAAGTTCAGTTCCGTAAACCTATCTCGGTGGGGACAAGGCCTTTCATTTGTATGAACTTAATAATTAAGAAAGAACAAACATAAATGTGGTTTAATAATTTTAACTTTCGCCGCCGTGCCGCGCTGACCACACTGAGTTTGGCGCAATGCGTGAAGTATTCATATAGTCTTGTAGGCACTGTGCGTTTCACGCCGCGCCGACCGCTGTTGACCGAAGTGTGTTTGACGCAATGCGTGAAGTATTCGTGCAGTCTCGTAGGCGCTAATAAGTGTTACATGCCGACCGCCTCGTCGAGGGCTTCACCTTTTCATCTCAAGTCCTCGTCATCATTTCTCTTTGCACCGCGCCATTCCAGGCCAAATTACGTGTTTGGTTTCTCTCTAAACTCAACTAATTAAAGGTGCGCAGTCTTTTTGATCACCGAAATACGACAAAATTAGCAATTAATGAACTCTCAGGAAATGAGAGATTTTGTCACCTTTTCTTGTTTGTAATTTTTTTCTGAATCCGATTTTTTAGTACCTACATTTAAAAAAATTGCAAAATTTGCCGTCCCCTAATTTTAACACCATGGGCCGCGGCCCATGTGGCCACTCCGTTACTCCGGCCCTGCTCTACGGTGCAGTGCGTTACTTACTGCAGACGATATCAAATCCATGAAGGTGCTACGTTTAGATTCGACGATGGATACAAGCGAATTCATTATCCTTTCTTCGAAAAATCTAGTAAATACTAGTTTCCGCTAGCGAACAGCCTCAAAGGTTTCAAACACAACTTTGGCATGAGTATTCCAATTTTAAAACTATGAAGCAACTTTGACAGAGCTCAGTCCCGGAGGTCGCACTAAAAATCGATGAAACGCATGACGCATAGGCACTAAGTATGAGAGCGTATCCAGGCGTCAGTGATACATACGCCATACATGCTACCCCGGATGTGCGTATTCTGCTGTGTTCTCCGATCAAATTATGCAAATCAGGAGCAATAATTTTGAGTCGCTTTCCGGTTGCGGTAATAAAATATTCAGATTCCTTCGTTTCTGGCACGACTCGACTCGAGCCGATTCACACTTGGACGTATTTCTGTCAAATGGAACTAAGGGCACTAAGACATGAGCCCTGAGACTCATAAGAATATATGCATAACAGGGCTCACGTCATAATGCAGCACATAGTTCCGTTTGACAAAAATACGTTCACTTATCCTGGTCTAGCGATTGCTCGACGCTTCTACTGCCAAAACCCTTGGCGACTAGATGAAAAATAACGACAAATTTGATCGTGAAGTAAACACATTAAAAAATCAAACAAAAAACAAGCAGTGAACTCCAACACAATGTGTTGATAAGGCGCGTCATTAACTCGCACATATCAACCCCTTTAGTTTTCATTTACAGAGATTTCAAAATAGGCAAACAGCATAAAAAGAGAATTCACGATCCAACACTGCGAGGTCAAAGACGCACCTTGACGAGACCGTGTATTGTGAAAGTAGAAAGCTATTCGATCGAATTTAAGTTTTTTGATCTGCCTCAAGCAAAATCTTATCAGATTCTTGAAGAAAAGTGCTACGGAATAATTTAAGCGAAGAAAGGAAAAATTCTGTCGAACTCCTAGAAGATAAAGTCGATTTAAAGGTATTTTGGGGCTAAAATACCCAAATCACCGGTAGTAAAAATCCCGTTATATTATTGAAAAGAAATTGACTCGATATAAATGCAATTGCATTAAATACGTCTTGATTTTGTTATTTTAAACGTCTTTCCATGCAAAGAAGTTCAACCATGTCGTTGCTTTATTCATTCATGAATTGAAAGTAAGCAATCTACATCCCGAAAATCTACTGATTTGCCGTAAAAAATTGCAGAAACTTGATATACCAGGTCGATGCACCCACTCGTTGAATTTACCAACCAATTTTGTGAGTGCAAATGTGTAAGAATCAATATGCTATAGTCATTTTGGGTGCATTTATTTTTCATGAAACAATAATAATTTCAATCCCGAAAAACCATCAATTTTCCGTATAAAATCGAAAAAATCAAAATATGTCAACTCCCCGACGTGAAAATTAGATTCTACGTATGTAAAATGTAAATACTTATGTATCGATATGCTGAACAGAACTATGTGTGGACAGTCAGAAGCCCGCGGCAACATTAATTCAACAGAAAAACTGTAAAAATTAGATAGGATTTTAGCCGCTTTGCCCGCCTCTCCTCGCTACTTACAACAAACCGTTCTTATACTCATCTCAAAATTTTTCTCAGAGCTTTGGGTTATTATCAGCTTCCATTTAAACTCCGGTTCGATGGCCGAATCGGCTGCCAAAAAAGCAAGCCACTGTTGAGGGGTTCTATGAGAAATTCGTGATATTATCGGCTCTCAGGAAATCACCCCATGGCTAAAATTGGTGGTATAAATGTTTAAGTGCTTAAAATAATCGTATTCAAGAAACTAAGGAATTAAACTATGGAGTCAATTTCTTTTTAATAATATAACGAATTTACTACCGGTGATTTAGCTATTATAGCCCCAGAATACTTTTAAAGCGCCTTTGCGTTCCAGAATCTCGACGGAATTTTTTTTTTTTTTTTTTTTGCTTAAACGATTCAAGAAACATTGTAGTTAAAAATATAAAGATTTTTCGATTTGGACGTATGAAAAATGTTTAACTCGTTCAGGCACACCGTGTATTGTATGGAGTACTGCTGTTATTCGACCGTTGTCTTCAGGTCAAAATTCTTACAAAGAAGCCCCTTGCAAGAGGCAAATTTTTTGTAATTTCTCCCAGTTTTTTCAGCGTTAGGTATATAAATGAATTGTTTGTCAAATTTTGAGGTCAATTATATTTAATTGTAATTTATACTTTCTTTTTTTCCCCTTCATTTTATTTTTCGTATCGAGGAGTCGAGGTTTTGTTGATTTCTTCGGATTTCGATTACTGTAACTTCTCTTCTATTCGGCCGATTTTTATGAATGAGGTCTCTTTTTATTTGTGTTTTAACGGAGAGTAAGGAAAAAATTGCTAAATACATGCGAAACAATTTTTTTTGAAAATTGGATGAATCCTAGCGTGACGGTGAAATGGTTAATGAAGCGTGAGTAATTGGGGTACGGGTATCGGCCGCGTTGGGACCCAAGGCCCATTGTTCTTCGTGACGCCGACGCAGTGATCAGGAGCGTGGGGACGAGAGGGCTTAGTGGACTCCTGTATGAGCCACGTTTAGCAAATGGTCTAATGAGTCTCGAGGCTCATCACAGATTGCACTTACCACTATCCTGGTGGCCCCGGCTATCAGAGCAAGGAGTACCAACTTTTGAAAAGGATAACAGTGTTGTGGAGATATGTCAAAGCAACGTTGTGAACAAAACGGAGTGAGTGAAATTCTCATTCAAGGAGTGCCGAACTGGTCAGCCATCCTCGAATCAGTTCGCTTGCTTCCGCTTATATATGCATATTTTAAATCAGCGCGCCCCATTCTAAGGTTTTTTTAAAAAAAACCAAGAAACGTAGACTCTTGGTATTCATTACACATAAACTAGCGAGCCCCAGAATGAGAAACAAATTTTAATCATTATTATTGACGGATTAGTAAACTTTTTACACGCTTTGGAAAATCTCAGAAGTTCGCGGTAGTCACTTTTCGGTAAGGAACTAGGGGACTCGGTTATTGTATCGAGGGGGGGGTCGAAACGATCGCAAAGGCGGTATACTACGTATACGCGCCAAAAGTATCATTCTAGAGTGCGGCCGTTTTGCCGCTCCTCTGGCTGAAGGGCGTTTCTTTATTTCCACGTGAGTCCTGTTCTCCGTACGATTCTCTGCTTTTCGGGGCTCATGTGAAAATAGAGGTACGCCCTTAAGTAGGAGGGGTAACGAATTGTGTGACGCTTTTTGATTGGTCGCGCACAAATGTCGTGGTAAAGAAAAACGCCGTATGAGCCGTCCATACTTTCTTCAATAAAAAATGGAATTGCTAGGAAAATTAAGGATATTTCTTCACACAGCCTTTGGATTCCTTCCAGAGAGCATCATATTCACATCGTAAAATACCATACATGGTTAATGATGAAACGATTTAAAAGTATAAACCACGGGCCTTTGTTTTGTGTTATAAATAAAGTGCTTATTCCAGAGGCAGCCGTTGATTACATACATGAGGAACAGCTGGGGATTGGTAACACATGCATCAGGAAAAGTTTTTCGTTAAAGGGTTGCTATTGACCTCTTGAACTCTATCAGGTAATGAGAGCGTGTGTTACCTTACAACCGTCAAAGCAGCATGAAAACCTCAACTCGCAGATCAATTAAACAAAATTGCAGATCTTTCCTTTGCTATGAAAGACGCACGAGGTGATTGTATTGACATTTGATAATTCTATTGGCATTAGGTAATTCCATTGCGCCGATGCATTTTATTTTAAATAAAGGCACTTCCCGTAAAATTAGTTCTCACTCGCATTAGCTTGACGAAAATAAATCGCGCACAAAATGACCGACCGTTCAATTCATAAAACCAAAGAGTATTTCATGATGGCAGGATTTACGAATGGATACAGTTACCACAAATCCTGTTGCGTTGACAACAAATCCGGTGAGAAAGTATAAGAAGGAAGTTTTAGTAGATGCTCAGGAAAACGTCTCAGCATGTGTGACCAGGAGTGGAGTCAGATTCACCCACCCGCGTACCTCGTTTTCCTCATGGCTTTGGCTTTTACTCAGGTCCTGCGGTTAATTGAGCGATGGACGTATTTAACCAGTGTGTCAGCCTAACTACGTTCCACGTTGCCTAATTTCCACTCATGATACACTCTATCACAAGGGGAAGAGTGTCTGGAAATCATTGTCAATTTCTCTGCGGTTATAAATAATACATTCACGTCATTTCAAATCAGTATGTAGCCCAGTTTTATTTCCAAAAAAAGTAAGCAAAAAGGTCGAAAATTAGGTAAAATGAAGAATGGTTTCGGTTAAACCCGGTCAATCATGACTAATTCTCTCCCATGCTAAGGAAGAACGCCGTATAGATATTCGAGAGTTGCCACGTTTCCCCGGATAAAAAATTTATTTTTGAGGAAAATTAGTTATGCATGTATTTTATTTTTTTCTTCTTTTTTTTTAAAATTTCAGGTCCTCTAGATTTAATTACGTATAAAACTATCTTAAAAATTTGGGGGGAGATGCAGTGGAAATCGAATATAACGGCCTTGAAGGGGCCGTCCTTTTTCGGTCGTTATAGACGATAGTTGTTATAGAGCATAGTTAGATTTATACGCAGTCACTAAATTGAATAGCGAAGAGTAAAGCTGTGCTATAGCGTTAGGGTATGAATGAGGGCGTGGTTTCCTCATTTGCAGAAGAAGGAACACCACTATTCTTAACACAACATTTTCATGTTTTTATTTTATTCTTTTGTATACTAATGTTTGTCACACGCGGTGTACACTGGGCGAATATCGTGTACACCGCGGCCTGTAGGTATGACACCGACCAATTACGAATTTTCAACGAAAAATACTTCGGTGTAGGCGAAATGGGTAACGTGCGTATGCGTAGGCGGACATACGCATTTTACGCCGACCGCACTGTGTTTGGCGCAATAGCGCAAGGCGTGAAGTATTTTCACAGTCTTGTAGGCGCTAATATGCGTTACGAGCCGACCGACCTGACCGTACTGTATTTGGCGCAATAGCGCAATGCGTGAAGTATTTTCCCAGTTTTGTAGGCGCTAATATGCGTTACAAGCCGACCGACCTGACCGTACTGTGTTTGGCGCAATAGCGCAATGCGTGAAGTATTTCACAGTCTTGTAGGCGCTAATGTGCGTTACTAGGGGGCTATGTCCCCTGCCCGCTACGCGGCCCAGCCCTCGGAAGGCGCTTCGCGGTCTCTTAGGCCCACGACGACAGTAGAACGACCAAAAAATGAGAAGATTTTCATCCACGATGCATCGACAAAGCTGGCGAGTATTTTGAAGGGGACAGGTGATGACTTGGTAAGCTGCTTAAAATGTTAATTTCCTTATTTTTAAGCATTTGAATAAGAGAGCAACGCGAAGTTTTTAACTTACAACCTGGGATTTTTTTAAGTTGTATCTACATTTTTCTTGAAATAAAGACAAAAATCGCAACTCGAGTTTGACTTTCCTTTATTCCAAAGCGTGTAGTTTCCTAATCAAGACGAATGTTTGCATTCTGTAAAAACAAGCATCTCCAGTAGCTTATCAGCTTTCAAACAAGCCCAAGAAAACTTCATTACGACGCTCGGTTCGCCTTCTATGACTAAAGTCCGGTTTCTTCTGGGACAGCCCTCGTACTCCTCTGATTTACATGTGAATCGATAGTCTTAAAGAGGGTCGAGAGCTCTATCTAACTAACTAACTAGCTAACTAACTAAAAGTGCATTGTTTATAAGAAATAACAAGAGCGCGCTTGATTAATTTTGGTAAAACTTACTGCGATCGCGTATTATTTTAGTACAAAATGCTGCGAGTTGTTGTATCAGACGTCGTTATATTCGATAACCACAGTATTCTCAATTTCCTCGGTAAATTCGTTTTATATCGAAGAGAATCAACGCCTGATGTCTCGTACGACATTCTTCCTTACCACGACAATTCTGTAAATTTATTTATTTTTTTATTTAGTTTCCTTCATTTGTCAACAATGCTCAAATAGACAAACAAATGCGTCAAATAAACAAACAGATTATAAGAGTTACAGCAGATTCGCTAATTACAGTTCACTAACCTTACTTCACTAATCACAAATTCACTAATCAGAAAGCTCATTGATATAGTAAAATATTTTCTCCGTTAAGTAATTATTTAATTTCCTGAAAAACCCTTTATATTAGTGACATCTGTAATAGTAGATGGTAGTGAATCGCAACTTCACACTTGGAGCAAGACTTGGGTATTAGCGTGCGAGATGGACACGGCGGTTTTTCTATCAAGCGCTGAGAATAGAGTGGGATCGGCGATTCGTTCGAGCGGGCAACACCGCGCTTGTCATTCGTGGTCGTTCCCGACCATTAACCATCAAACAGCTGTTCTGTATTAATTTCCTCACCGCGGAACCCTTTTTCCCGGCCACATCACTTACCACCCCTGCTCCCTGTTCTGCCCACCGCGGAAAATTCCCTGCTGAGCGCCTCGCTTTCTTCGCCCTTGATTTCCTCCCTTCGTAGGCGTCGATTTCGTCAGAGTCTCTCCCACCGTTTAAACGAATATTTGCACTGAGCCCCCACGTGAGGAAGCCGCACGGCCCGCTTTCGACAGTGTGCTTGTCAACGTTCTATTTAGAAAAATATCACCCATGGCGACGATTGGAAGATCACCGTGGTAGCAAAAGGCACGGGAAAAAAAGCACGAGGTTGTTGGATAATATGGACATTTCCAATTAATTGTGGTAGTGCCCCAATTAATTATGGTAGCACCCCAATGAATTATGGTAGTACCCCGATAAATTAGGTAACTAACCCAAATGTTGCGGTACTACCCTAACTTGAGTTGCGGTACTACCACAATTAATTAGAGATGTCCATATCATCCAACAAATTGGAGTAGTACCACAATTTTAGGGGAAGACCCCGGACACTTTTTTTCCGTGAGGATTATCCGAAACTAGAGGAACTCATTACCTTCCTTGAGAAAGAGGCTGCATACGCACGCAGGCGGTCTAGTTACATCAAGAGAGGAGATAGCAAACATGCTCAATAAACGTCAAATAAAGAATCTTCGATTAATTCATCAAACAAAAATTCATTCAAGGCTTTGGTCACCACCACGAAGGATGATAAGTTTCAAAACTCTTCAGGACAAATCAGCGCAGTCCCTGTCCTTTGTATGCTGAGCACTTAACTCTGCCCGATTTAAAGGTGAGGGTGTCTACTAAAACAGGCTGGCCAAAAATCAGTACTTTTACAGTACATTCCCGAGAAATTCAGTACTTCCTCAACAGAAAAATTAAGTACTTTTTCAGTACCTACCTCCAAATGACGAAATTCAGCAAATTTCAAAAATTTGAATTTTTCGCTCAAATTGCGACAAAAATGACAAAAAAAATGAAAAAAATCCGTATCTCTTTGCGGAATTCCGCACTTTTTCAGTACTTAATCCAGACAGTCCTTAAAAATCGGTACTATTTCCGTACTTTCCGGACTTGTAGACACCCTAAAGGTGCTTAAGATATAGAGACATGCCGTTTGGTAAAAGGCTGGAGCTAGTAAACGCGTAAACTTTTAAAGCGCTATCTTAGCGGCATGTATATAACCGAGAAATGCAACAAAGATGTTAGCTGCACTGCTTGCAATTTAACGAGCCACACAATACATGGTTCGACCTTCCTTCACCTACCGCGACCACCACCGAAAAACGGAAGAAGATCCGATACGGTGATCTCAATGGCCACTGTTTAGCTCGAAGTTTTCTCTTCAAAGAAAGTAGCAATGTTGAGTATTTAAATTATTAACTACTTGCGGGAGATGAAAAAACAATTTCTTGAATTTCTCTCGAAAGATACCGCTGTTATCTTGAGGTAAATATGTAGTAGACTCAAAAAAATATCTTTTAAATTTCATTGAGCATTCATTCAAGTCTTATCCATTAGTGCAGATTACAAATCATCAACACGTAAGATTAAAATTACTCAACTTTTGTTGTAGTGGTATCTTTTGAATAAACTGACCAGTACCTTCCATCCCTTCAAAAGGGAAGGTTTCTTTTCTTCTAGTTGATTTGAAAAAAAATGTAGAGAAAAAAAGATTGCCTGGATTTTGAAGTGTGAGCCACTAAAAGCCAGAATATCAAGATCAATCAAGATGAAATTAAACTCTCTAGTACCGAGGGGATCCCCTGGAGATCAATTCTCTAAAAAAATGTCTTCTATAAAGGGAAGATTATTCGAAGTGGGTATAAAACAAGTTGCAAGTCTCCTATTAAATGGAATGACGGAAACCGGCAAAATACTAAAAATACTACCGGCATAATACTAAAAATTTGAACCCTCAAGGATGAGAAAACCTGACCATTGCCTGGCCCCAGTCAATGGGAGAGGAATCACCCACAGGACCCTCATCCCCAGTGGAATCACCAACAGGACCCTCATCCGTAGTGGAATCACCCACAGGACCCTCATCCACAACAGAACCAAAGTTTCGTCATTGAGAAATTAATGCTAGAGGTCGACGCACTGAAGAAAACGGCGGAGACAAAGAGAGAAGCAGAAAGGAAAGAGGAAGAAAAGAAACAGGAGAGGCATCTTTGATTTCATGATGATGATTGATTTTTTGATGATGATCGAATCGCGCACTTCAGCGCAATATTGACCCTAACCTCAATCCGGTCGACGGGATATCTATCTATACTGTACCGATTCACGGCATCACCAAAATTAATCTCGATGAGCACCGCGGTAAAATATTAATTCAAGATTAATTTGTGACTGTCATCAATAAAATGTCCAGCTCGACTCCAGCACCGAATGTCTTTCAATAAATTGATGAGCTTTCTTAATAACTTCTGTACACTTTTCTTTGACCGTTGTTGATCTTAATCCTGGGATTAATAGTTAAAATAGGGATATTTCCTTTTCATTTTTGGTTTATTTTAATTTGAGGATAACTTAAATGAATTAGATTTTTTAAGTCAGCTACTCTAATAAAGTCGATTCCTTTGATTTTATTACATTATTTATTTTCTATTTCAAGGTTTTACTTTGTTAGAGTTAGTTCAACAGTTTTTGGAAGTTTTAAAGGATTAAATAATGGTGTTATTCAAAAAATGAATGTTACTAGGAATACTGTTCATAATTAAATCTGAAATAGATGAAGCATGAAGTAGAAAATCACTGACATCTCTCGCGATTGAATACTTTATCGCAGGGGAAATTGGGAAACATGAGGAAACTCATACGTCGTTCTTCTCAAGCACGACAGGGAAATATTTTCCCCTGAAGATGGGAGCAATGACTCCCAAAACTTAGGGAATAGCTCGTGAGTTTAATAAACGCAGTTATACTGGAGAAAGTTTGTTTCTCCATGTGTAAATTGAAACGCTGTTTTTCCTCTTGGCTTTTTCCTCGTACACATACATTCACGGCTTTAAGACCTCTCGGTTGAAGGAGAAATCTTGTCATTCGTGTATCTCCCGGGCTCCCTAATTGTTCGGCATTGATTCAATTGTCAAGATCAATGAAGATTAGTCAACAAATAAAATCTAGTTTGTTGATCACGACTTGTTGCGCTTCGGAAACTTGAAGTGAGCACCCAAGCTACTGCTGCGTTCGGTTTACGAGTGTTCCGTTTCCGTTTCAATATTGGTCGTATTTCTGCGAAAAGGAACTATGTGCATTGAGACGTGAGCCCTGAGACCCATAATAATCTATGCATAACAGGGCTCACGTCATAATGCACAAAGTTCCGTATGGAAGAAATACGTCCTATCATACCTTGTCGTAAAGCCTGTCTCGAATCCCTTATTCCATTTCACATTTGGATGCGAGATTTACCAAGTTGAGGATTTTCACTCTTCAGCCCCCAATTCATGCCAATGAAAACCACGCACTTTGACATACGAAAACGGGTTGTAAAAAAGAGGTGTGTATAATTAAAACGAATAATCTCCATGCAGTTGTTTCGACTTCTGTAAAACCGCAAAACACTATCATTTTAGTAATAAACGATAGATAATTTTCAAATACAACCTACAACGTTGCAAATATCAAAAAGACTCAGGAATGACAAGTTTAGAAAACCAATGAGTAACTGCTCTAGACATTGATAAATGCAATTATTGTAGATTGTCTGTATTGGCCCTTTTCTTCTTGGTTTTTGAACCTTCTGGTCAAATTCAGATACGTTACCAAATCGTTTTTATTGTTGATGCCTATCGTGATGTCGTGAGATTTAACACAAGGAAAGTCTATTTACTTAGCTGCATCTCTGGAAGGCAACGAACCCACTATTACGATTGCTCAGCAAAGGCAAGACAAGAATCGGAGATAACAAATTGTTTTTAATCTTGAATGGCAATAAATAAATCTCGATAGGTAATAAAGGAGCCAATATTCGCCTTGATCGGAAAGAATTGTACTCTTAAATACATCTCATTTGATAAGTGCGCGAACAACGTTCACTGCTTTCAATGAATCGTTCCAAGAATGTCGCTGGATGGTATGAGCCAATGTTGTGTCCCATTCCGGAAAAAGTATTACAAACTATTTTTGTACCAAAAATTGAGTTACTCGCGGGTTTGAAACTCTTACAGATACATAAAATAAATAACAATGTACGTGTAATAATGAAAATAATTTTCTGAAGAATTAATCTGCGACTGTTAAATACGTGGGAAAGAATTCAACAAAAACGCAATTCTCACGCACCAAGAAACACACGTAGATTCCTATTACATACGCCACAGTGGCAATTCTTGAAATTAGGCAACAACGTATTCTCTCCATTTATATGCACATAAAACAATCGATTCTTCGTGAGGCAGCTCGCCTCCCCTAAAATTGATGTTTTTAATGGATTTAAATGGAGGAGAAACAGTCAGCAAAATCGACACTTCACAAGATCAAGTCCGAACGCAGTTACACGGGCGCCACTTTCCTTACTATAGAACATATTTTTCTTGGACTATTGTTAAATTATTATGAGTAAATGCATCCTCCGCCTATATTAACTATAGTTCAGGCGGAAAAAGCATGTACAGCAAATCATGCATCATCAAATTTTGCCACATCTTAAAGTCTTCACGGAATGAGACGGTGTGACGGGTGTATAACTACTACAGCACACACGGGTGTATAATGACTATAAGAGCACAAATCATGGAAGGTAATTGAGAATGTATTTTAATGTTTCATGTAAAATATGATTGTAGATATTACAAAAATATTTTTAAAAATGTTCACGATATATTTATGTAATGTCAAATTTAACCTTATTTCAAAGTATAAATTCTCTAGGTCAGCCTGTCTTAAAAATATAGACTGTCTTACTTCTGTACTTCAGTTAAATACACGGTTTCTAACGTGCGGGAATAGCCGCTGCTCGTAACTCCCCGTTTAAAAGGAACTCTGAACACGATGACTTCGTTACCGTGATGAAAAGGAGCTCCTTTTAAAAAAAATAAAAATAAAAACTATGAAGTTAAAGAAGGAAATTAAATAGGATTCGAAAAAGACAAGATTCACGCCACAATTAACTAGGAATGGGCACCTTAAGGTTTAAAAACTTTCACCTACACGATGAACCCCGAGCGGCTGAGGGCAGGTTTGCCTCCGGATGAAGTTGCGTCCACTCAGTTAATAGTCAGGACCGGAACGAGGCTCATTCTTCGCCGCGAGACCTACGAAAACTTATTAATCTACACTACTCATTCACTGGAAGCCTCAGAAGTTCGACCGAGAGGGACATTGAGCCAAGCTTAAGCCTGAGAGTTTTGAAGAAGACTTTGAGCCTCTTTGTTCGGTCAAGAGCGCGCTTTTCGTCCGAAGAAAGCTCAAAGCCACCAAACCCTTTGAATAGTAATAATTGGTTGGCTCGACATTGGAGTGACACTTATTTTTCTCTTTAATCAAAATATTGAGTCTCGGATATTATTTCTTCGATCTCCGTCGTAATACCTATTATCCGCATTTTTAAAGTATATATTATGCCATAGCCCGAGCAAATCTACACAGTTGAAAATTTTCGTGTTTAATGATACTCTGTTTTTTTCTTTTTCATTTTCTTTTTTCTTCTTCTACTTTTGTAAGATCCACGCAAAGGACTCGGCAGCTCAACATAATTTTGTGTTAAATTTACCGAAACCGTAGGTTACTCTGGAACATCGGGACATAAAGAAAATGTCCTGCGGAACTTACGTACTCTTGTTTCCCTAACCATCTAGAATGATCACCGATGCTATCCTGACGGTTGGCTCTTAGTTCCAACGAGGTCGCAGATTTTCAACACAAAAATTTGGTTGCGGCAACACAAATATATTCGGTCGGATTTGACACAAGGAACTAACACAACAGAAATTAATCAAAAGCTTGTATTACCTCTTCTTTAGTTTCCACATTAATACGATATTTTGATTGCTTTTCCCTGACTGTGTATACATCTCGACGGTGAAACTTCTAAACCACGTCTCTTGTTTGCTGTGTTTGAAAATCTCCAATTACATTTTATTTTTTGATAAAAGAACGAATCGATATCATTTTTTGTAGTTCTTACAAAATTTACTTCGCGCAGACGAAAAAATCACAGAGGTTTTAAAGAATCGACGTTTATTTGTTTTCCATTTAATAAATAAAGTTTGACGGAAAGTCTGCAACACTGGAAAAAAACGTATTGGATCTAGAGTCCAGACTCTTAAAAACATCGACAAGAAAAAATACTCTTGATTCAATCAGATTTCAGCTTAAATCAAGAACCAAGCCTATTAATTTGAGCGGATTTCCTTTTGATTTAAGCTTAGATCTGATTGAATCAAGGGTCATTTTCTTGTCAATGTTTTCAAGAGTCTGGACTCTAAATCCGATGTGTTTTTTTCCAGTGAACTTCGCAAACGGAGATACGTGGTTTGGAGGTTTTACAGCCGATATCCTTGTACACTAGCGCCTAAAAATGTTTTGTTATCGAAGCCCACATCAGGCTCCACTTCAATAGCCTCGATAATCATTGCAACTGATCAATTGTGCACTTTTGTAGAATATTTTGGACGTTTATAAATTACTCATTTCAGGTTTCATTTCTGTTACAGATGAAAAATGATGCGCTAGGATTCAAATTCATCTGAAACTATCTATCGGTGAGTGATACCTGAGAGTCATTCGAGCATACGTTAAGTTTGTCTAAGTTAATTTGGTCAAATTACGTTTGATGAAAATTAGAAATTGACTTCATACCCTTCCCTTGCATCTTCATCATTCTGTCACATTAAACTATCGATTAATTAAGAAATTACAAGGTTACGATCGTAAGGAGCAGTGTATGCTCAGAAACGTCACGTCGACGCCGTATTGACAGTTACAGTTCGATGGCCGAAGTACGAAATCACGTACCTTCATTTGCAACGTTACAGACTTCCTGTCTTAAGTTATTTTTCCATTGAAAAATTAGTTCACTTAATTTTTAAACTTCCGTGATTTTTCTTCTTTATTAGCGAAATATTCGGTAGATTTTCCAAGTTCACTGAAATAAAAAACAGTCTTAAATTCGCCCCCGAGAAATAGTTTTCCTTCAATCAAGAATGGTGTTGCTTGAATCAAGCTACTTATTTTCTTAACCCAAGCATATTTCTCTTTGTTCCAAGGATAATTGGACTGCATTTTGCAATAAGGAACCACTATTTCTGGCTCATTTTAGAAACAACATGCATGCCATTGGTTTCCCTATGCAGATATGTCCTTTCATGGAAGAGCTAGAGATACTGGTTCCGTATTGCAAAATGTAATTCGCAATTCTGCTTTGATTCCGATAAAATAGTCTTGACGGCGAAATTAAGAATCATCAGGCTTGATCCAAGCAACTTTTATTTCAGCGTCCTTGACTTGTTTCTCTTCAAAAAAATAAAATAGGGGAAGAGAGTTTCAAGCACCACAATAGCGTTAGGTGGTTTCGATCTTTTGCTATCAAGTTGTTAACATCAGGTGCTACAGGTGGTATAAAATCTAAATTTTCAGCTCCAACGTGGCAACCCCGAGTTCATGTTAGCTCTTTCATCAAGGATATTTATTTTGGCATTTGCACATATTGTCGTCCCTCTAACGTAAGGGCGTATCTCAATTTTCACGTGAACCTTGTTTTACATAAAACTCCGTGCTTTTTGGGGCTCATTCGGGAATAGACATACGCCCTTACGTCAGAGCAGGGACGATATTTCCGTGTAAACAGCTCACTGACATGAGACTTTTGAGGTTGCTCGTTACTCACGAGCATGACTCGCTGTTGTGAGTTGAGGGGGGGGGGGGGGGGAGACACTTGACAAAGGTAGGCAAGCGTAACTGAAAATGAGCAAAAAACGTTGATTCTTCGCGTTTAAGTGCACAGGTCCATCGTTTTCAAATAGATATAAGGTGAAATCTATTAATTATTTCTGAGAGTATGAACTCGAATTCTTTTGAAGCTTGTGAGATAATGCATGGACATTTGATTCATGTAACACTTCATTATCTTACACATATCTCAAATTGCAAGGTGGTCCAATACTGCCGTGCTAAGGAAGAACACCGTATGTGCATTCGAGAGTTGCCAAATTTCCTCTGAGGAAATGTTTATTTTTGAGGAAAGTTATTAATATTTTTCCTTGAAATTTTCAAAAAAATACCCCCTCTCACCTCTCCCACTACTTTCACGCGCATTTAGTGTGGGGCCCTTCCCCATTCTGCCGTGCTAAGGAAAAACGGCATATGTACATTTGAGAGCTGCCAAATTTCCCCAAATAAAACATGTATTTTTGAGGAAAATCATGCATATTTTTCCTCGAAATTCTCAGACATTTTACATTAAAGTGCGAATAAAATGGCCTGAAAAATTCGAAGAAAAATATAAAAAAAATTCCCAGCGAATAGGTTTTTTGTTGAGTGAAATATGGCAACGCCTGCAAGCTCATACGGCGTTCCTCCTTAGCACGGCAGTATCGGAGCGTGACGTAATGGGTGAACAGCCCCGAGGCAGGATTAGAGAAACGGTTGGATTTCGTTGCGACGCGGCAACTACGCAAATTGAGCGCACGGTGATGGATGGGCGGCAAAATGCCTGACTGGATTCGTCCGGATGATGGTGCGCGGCGGTGGCGAAGCCGTTAAAAACGGCGGCCTTTGATCTCGGGCGCTTCTTCTGGCGGACTGGAGGTAAACAATAAAGCGACATCCTCGAGAGGAATCGCAAAGCCCAATTCAGACAAAAAGCCAAGTTCAGTGCCGCCACTCAGTGGGCTCGGCTCCGATTTGGACCCCAACTTTCAGCTCCCCTCCCGCGTCGTCCTAAACCACTTTCGCCACACCGCACAGTGGATCGAGTCAATTAGAGAGATTGGACATAACATTTTTGACTTAAATCTGCAAATTTTGATGTTTATTTTGTCACATTTAAAATCTTATAGGCGTACCTAGGAAGAAAATTTTACGAGAAAACCAATGAGACCGCTTTCAGAACTTCAAAGTTTTGTATAAACAGAGTTAAAAGCATTTAAAGTTTCCAAATTTTGTCCGACCTCTCCTATTGACTCGATCCACTGTGCGCCGCGCGCCAAAGAGCTCCTCAGGACGAAACTTAAGTCGCAACTACTCCGCTGCGGAACAGCTGCTTCGAGGAGAATTATAATGGGCCTGTTGAAGATTTCAGCTGGGGCAAAGAAGAGAGCTAAAAGCTTACAGAAAACGGCTCAAAAATCACGAAGATCATCGGGACAGTCTGAAATACACTCCCAACTTCACAATCTGCCGGAGAAATATGCGTTTTTAAGCTCCCCGCTTCAAAATCGATAGTACAGCACAGGCGATCATTTCGTGAGAGGAGTGCGCACCAGGATAGTGCGCAATATTCAACCCGGCCTCGCAAACCCGTCAAAACACACGTGATGCCGCAATCACACTTGCTTTTATTTATAGAAAAAAATGTTACCAATTTTTCTTTAAATCTCGTGCAAAAATTAAAATAAAAAAAAATTGGACAAAAATCGGACAGGTACATAAACAAATACTCTGCTAGAAAACTGCGTTTCTTGAGGTAATACACCGGATGTACACAAACATCGGTACATTATACACGGAAAAAAATAGATTGTCTCTAACAGCTAATGCGGTATGGTTGAAAAGTAAAAAGCCGTGAGAACCAATAAAAATAGTTGGATTCACCAGCCACGTTGACCGATGTGACCAAGCACGAATCCAATTTACCTATACGCCTAAATTAAATCCGACTGTTGCATCTTTTAGTGGTGCAAACAGCAATGTATGTTATCATACCCGCACAAGTAGGCCAAGCCAGCAAGAATCTTACGGCGGATGTCGCTGTGGCTGAGATGGACGGATTAACCATCTTGACAAAGCTGAACTGGCCATCACAAAGGCGACCCAACCATCAGGTAAAGTCAGCGCGGTGAGAGTTCCCGCCTGGCTGAGCTGCGGTCCGCCATTTTTCCTTTGTCACTCAGTTACAAGTTCATCACGTTGTTGTTCGAAGTCTGTGCGCTTGGCTTTATTTATCTATATTAATCCATGTGAATTTACGCGTAATTTGCCCAAATTAGTGTTCGAATCGTTTCTACAGCTACCGTCTTGTCTTTAAATCTATCTGTTTTAACTTTCCACGTATATTTTCCGAGATTTCCTAGTTACCTGTATCGACCACTTTTTGGAGGTTATAAGAGTGCTGCGATGAATCTGGCTAACAAAATGTGTGAATTCTGAAAACTTGAAGGGCGTTTCGCAAAATTGTTCTGTTATTTAGTGAGTGTCGGTTCTGTATAAAGTCATTGCGAAAGCGGGAAGATACGGAAGTCCCTTGAAAATGATAGACCAGTGATTATTGAATACTTCGTTCGTATATCTATTTGTGTTAAAATTTTAGAGAATCAAAATACTCTGATGCAGAGTAAAATTTTCCTGGGATGTTTGTTGAGTATAAGCTTTAATCAAAATTTGACAGTTTCTGTCCCACCGTGAACTGTGGCAATTGGTACTGCGTGTAGTTTATTTTTGTAGGTATATTTTGAACTATCTATCTACTTATTATGAAATTAAACTTTTTGTGAAACTGATTTAGTCTGTAAATGATACTTTGACGGTAAAAACAAGTTTCGTTTTGGTATCATTTACTTGAAATCGGTGAAGCAATTATCTGCTATNTTTCGGTATACTTCCACTAGCTTCCGCGTCATGTAATTCGCATCTTCTTCGTCCTGAGCTATTACCACCTGATCATCAGCAAAGCACAGAGTATAAAGGGTGCCATCTTCACGTAGCGGGACGACCATTCTCGAACAGCATCTTTTCCATTCCTTTAAAACTTCTTCCAGGTACACTTTAAATAAGGTTGGCGACAAAAAACACCCTTGTTTCAATCCTTTAGTAATTAAAAACCCCAACGATAAGTCCCCATGCGATTTAACCCTAGAAAAAGCCCCACCATAAAATTCCTTAATAGCACTAATTAGTCCCCCACTAAAACCCCTTTTGTTTAAGGTGGTTTTGTTTGTATCATACACATTATGCCAAGGTAATATTTTCACTTTCAATTTTTGGCGGAAAATGTAAGCATTGCACCAAGAAACCCAATTTTGTAGTTTTTTCCGAGAAATGTATTTATTAAACCCTTAAAGAAAGCTGAGAGTATCCAACTGCGAAAAATATTTCATTCGATCGGTCAAATCGAATGGTTGATTTCCGCGTGCGCGTTTTTTATGTTTTCGCGAACGAGATTCTTCAACAGCTAAAATACTCTTTTCGGCATAATGAGTCTGTTTTCTATCGAATAATAAAAGTTACCATGTTAAATTTACCATGGTTATGAAAACAAATGGGTCGAGCTCGGAATTATTCTTTTTAAGCTTTTGGGATAAAAAAAAGAGGAACAAGCACATTTTACTGTATTTCACTAGCAAGAAACAAAAAGATGCTCTTTACTTCGCTGCTCCTCCCTCCCAGTGGCGTGGCGTGCTTTGCGATACATCGATTGATCAGCCATATAAATCATGGAAAAGGATCGCGGTGTGTACTGTTCGGAAATGGTGTACACCGGGGTAATCGACACCAAGAAATTATGATTTTTCAACGACTTGAGCGCGCAGGTACAATACGCGCAATGCATGCAGTATCATGCAGACTTGTAAGGCGCTACTATGCGCCATGCGCGAACCGTGCTGTACGCGTAATGCATTTTCAACGACTTGAGCGCGCACCGCAGAATACGCGCAATACATGCAGTATCCTGCAGACTTGTAAGGCGCTACTATGCGCCATGTGCGAAGCGTGCTGTACGCGTAATGCATTAAGGTATTCGCAACGAACAACTTAATAATAGATTCTTTATCATAAGTTCAAATGGCATAAAAAGCGATACTTCGTAATTCACGCCACGCCACTGTCCTAAACGTGGCAGACACATAATTAACTGGATCAAAATCCAATTCTTTTCACGGGTATAATTTGGCGATATGTTCATAGAGTGTCTCGTTACTTACGAGCATTTCCTGGGAGCAGTAAATTTGAAACGATGCGAAGTTTTAATGAAGTTGGAGAGAAGTTGGTGAACAGCTTGATTAATTCGCATCAATTGTTCCGATGACATAACGAGCCCAAAATATAATTTTCCAATTTCACCTTAACAGAAGTTGTAAAGCTATTTTTTCAACCATACACGTGACTCGACGCGTCATCGGTAATAATTGATGTTACTTACAGAGAATCGTATGGATACTGGAAAGTTTCGGACTCCTTAGATTTTCATTCCATAAAGCCACCGGGCAAATGTGAATATTTTATAAAGTATATGGAATAGTCTCGAAATAAGCTAATTGTCTCGAAATTGAGAATTTGCAGGTGTTGGAAATTGTGTTAATTTCATGTGAGAGAAGAGACGACTGAGTGCACTCAGCATAAGTGTACCCGTGATTTCTAAAATGAACAATTATTAGAGGAGGTATGGCCATGGCCAAATGACCTAATCTGATAAAATGGATGCTTCTAATTAGTAAATCATATCCTCATAATTTAAACTTATTTAAAAAAAAAAAAGGAAGAAGAAGAAGAACAACAACAACAAACACAAACAAATAAAATAAAAAGCAGATTGCGTTTTGTCCAGCACAAGCTTAAGCGTGTATGTGTTTCTTTTCGTTATTTGCGGCCTTATTCCCGTTTTAAGTTGTTTCTTAGAAAAATATGCATAAATTTCGTCAAAAAAATTGTTTTATCACGGGAAATTTAGCAACTCTCGAATGTTCATATGACGTTCTTCCTTAGCACGGCAGTGTACATGATGTGTCCAGAACCGATGTGATATGACACCACTGTGAGTCAGAGCTCGCAAGCAGAGAGGGCTCTTGGGTACTTCACGTTAAGTGGTTGTTTCCATGCTTTTTTAGGACGATGGGACCGGCAATTGAGAGTCATGAGGGTGGATTCAGGTTGCCGCAGTGCAGGCACTCAGAAAATCAGACTTATAAACATTTGAAGAAGAAATACCTAACATTTTCTTGAGGACATTGTTTAAAAGAGAGATTTTTTATACATTTAATCATTTACGTTGTATGAAAAATGGTTGACTGTGAGTAACTGCTGTCTACAGAGAGGCTCGGAGTGCGATTGTCTATTTATCATTAATCGCAAGAAAACGGTGTATTACATTAATCATAGTGCTCGTTCTCTAAAAAAAATTAATCTGAACATCCGAGACATTGCGAAATTTCTTCCGGTAAATGAAAATTATCTTGAGAATTTCTTCCTTAACTATACATTCTACAAAGGCTTTCATTCGCGGTTTAATCAAACATATTTTGTACTTCGGAGAGAATGCGATTTTTGTGTGAGAATCAACTTTTAACTCTCATTTTTTGTGTATGTATCTAGCAACGTGTTCCTTTTGAGCTTGAAATTTTAAAAACCACGTTCTTCTTTCGACTCCGGAGTCCATTAAAAGAGGCTTGGAACTAAAAAATCATTTTAAACAAATTGTAATATCGCATCTCTGCAGAGAGGTGACGACTAAAAAATAACCCACCCTAAAACGAAATTAGGTACTCAATTACCATTCAATCCTCCATGGCGAATTAATCAACGTTTCATTTTCGGGAAACAGTGCTACGCTAACATGCTAAAGTCACCTCGGATAAAGTGCTTGCCTCGAAAGCGCATTAATCATTCCAAAAGAAGCAGAATTCTCATTTAAAAAAAGGACAAATTGTGGAAAAAACGGAGACATTGTTTTCATTTCAATACTGCGATTTAAAATCGGACATCCGCCCTGAGCTCTCGAACTGCTCCTTGAGACGCCGAATATTTTGGAGCTTAGGGTAGCAGCTGCGCAAAATTCCTCCACGACCCTGCCAAACACTGCTGACATGCTTCCCTCGCCGTGAATTTCTTTGTAACCCGCTCCACAGCTCGCCAAGACATGGAAATAACAGGCGACCATCTTAAGTATGCCTTGGGACAAAGGTAAAAATGACGGCAGTTTCAGAGCGGAGCTGAGTACGTTTAGATTAACTATCTCGCATAACTAAGATTGATGACGAGCATAATTTGCTGGTCTCAGGTTGGACGCATTATGGGGAATTTCGGGGCCGCACAGTGTTGCCGAGGACAAAAAATTGAACGGGCGTCTACTCATGGAGATTTTATCAACATGCCCTTGATTGCAACCTCACGGCTAGTGTGGGACTAGGTTCTTCTCCAGAAGCCTACAACGTTTCCAACCGATCGGGAATGTGGGGTGATTCTTGCATGCGATACGGTGTATTTGAGGGAATTTGTCGGAGATTTGGGGGTGTTGCGCGGGTGGTGGCTCAGGACGAGAGACACTTCGCGAACGTCTGTCCCGCGCCGTGCTGTGAGTGACGCTTCTCTACAACTCGTCGTTCCTCTGACGTAAGGGCGTATCTCTATTTTTGAATGAGCCCCGAAAAATATGGCGTCATATGGACACGGGGCTCAAGTGGATGTCGAGTTACGCCCTTACGTCAGAGGAACGACGAACTGTCGGGGAGGTTACCACTCCTTGGACTGGAGGATAGACAAACTTGTATGAAAAAATGTATTTTTACACGGAGGTGCACGTATGAGAGGATTTCGGATTCAAATAACCCATGAATTCGTTTAGAGTTCAGCGAAGATATTTGTGCATTTGACTTACTTTCGGTTGGGTAAGGGATGAAACGCAAATGAAACAATTTCTGGTACAGTTTGCAGTGAATTTAGAGCAGAAAACAATGCTGAGGATGGGAAACCCTCAGAGTCAACCAAAGGCTTGGGCGTTTATGCGTTTTACTTGCCGTATTAAACGACTCCGTACCAGCAAAATGTATTTCAAATGATTTCAGAGATTCCGAGGGGTGGTAAACAGTGGCGTGGCGTGCTTTGCGATAAATCGATTGATCTACCATGTAAACTTATGAAAAAGGATCGATAAACAGGGTGTTCGCAACGAACGCCTTAATAATCGATTCTTTACCACAGCTTCGATGGGGAAATATCGATAATCGATCATACACGCCACGCCACTGGTGGTAAAACGGTCATCCGGCCAGTCGTTTCCGCGATATATCTTGTGAATTTGAAACGACTCCGTGCTACAACGAGGTATTCTACGCAATACGCCAAAAGGTATATTACGTTGGGGCTGTTTTGGTGCTTAGGGGTGCATGAATCGACATCCGCACGTGCGTTTCACGCGATATATCTTGTGACTTTAAAACGACTCTGTGTATTAACGCTGTGTTTTACGCGATATCTCTTGTGACTTTAAAACGACTCCATGCATCAACGCTGTGTTTTACGCGATTTTGGACTTTCTAGGGGTGCATAAACCGACATCCGCACGTGCATTTCACGCGATATATCTTCTGACTTTCAAACAACTCGGTGCATCAACGCTGTGTTTTACGCGATTTTGGACTTTTTAGGGGTGCATTACACCGCCATCCGCACGTGCGTTTCACACGATATACGTTGTGAATTTTAATTGCCTCCATATACAACGAATTATGTACGTCATCTTGGAGATAAGTAGGGGTGCAAAAATGGTCATCCGGTCCTGCGCTTCACGCGATATGATTGCAACTTTGAAATGACTCCATACTAGAGTGTTTTTCCGTGATTTTGGAGACTTCTGGTGGTACAAGAAAGGCCAGCTGGTTTTATGTCAAATATATATTATATTAAGACATGTCCTGGCTTCTTAAAAACATTCTAAATAGGCCAATCATACGATTTAAAAGTATGAAAAACACAAAAATACACTTATCGTAATTTCAAAAACGGCGACGGAACACGCTTTATTCGCAGAAAGGCGTGAAAAAACCATTCTTTCAAAACGGACTGAATTGAGAGAATAGCTTAAATCAGTTTCTTGGTGATGGGTGGCATTGATTGCTGATTCTCTTCAAGCAAATACAATGGAAGCGCAATTATATCACTTATTTATCATGCTTTAATTCCGTTTAATTTGTAAGCAGCTCCTCATCAACGACACGCGAGCATTTCATATCAATTAGCTCACTACCTCTCTTCCCATCCCTCACCAAGTTTATAACGAACGCCAGCGCCGCCGGTCCCTTCCAGTGGCTAATGAAACTTGCTTTGGAAAGTTTTTCAGTCAAAATTGAGCGACAGAATAAACACCAATCTACGTCTCACTACACGGCGCACAGTAGAATGAGTCAGTGAAAGAGGTAGTAGGACACGGAATTTTTGGCAAGAACGGCTAATTTCGGAGTTTATTTCGTCAAATTTTAAATTCGAAAGATTGCTTCCAGAAGAAAATATTACGAAAAAAGCAAACGAGCTACTTTTAAAGTCTCAAAGTTTGGTATTAACGTAGTTGTAACCTTTTACACATTTTGTCTGACTCCTCGAATTTACTTGTTCCATTGTACGGCGGAATATTCCGTACCTGGGGATCATTATTACGATTGATGAGCCTGAAATATCGAATTAAAAAAAGTAAAAGTTTCTTTCCTCCCTTTCATTTTAGACGTTTTACTTCAACTTTAATTTTGCCCTGCCAAGCTGAATTTATTCATTCAATGTAACCTGGGCAATACTGTGAAGAAGGAACACGTCTTGTAAAACTTTGTTTTTTACACTGTATACTGCACTAGAAAAAAACACATTGGATCTAGAGTCCAGACTCTTAAAAACATCGACAAGAAAAAATACTCTTGATTCAATCAGATTTAAGCTTTAATCAAGAATCAAACCTCTTAATTTGAGCAGATTTCCTTTTAATTTAAGCTTAAATCTGATTGAATCAACAGTATTTTTTCTTGTCGATGTATTTAACAGCCCGAACTCTAGATACAATGTGTTTTTTTTGTTTTTTTTCCCAGTGTAGTATGTTGTCTCGCCTATCGCCGGTTGCCATTGTGAACTTTACACGTAGTAAATATTTGGATTCTTAGATAAAAAATTATAGCATTAATTTGTTTAAAAGTAGCACTGAAAGAAAAAGGTGTTCTCTCTGTAGCAACCGGCCGATGACAGATGCCGCACAGCGCCAAAACGCAGTATCATCGTGAACGGCGCCGTGATACCACTATTCGTGCTCTATGGCTGCCTGATTGCATATGCAAAAAATTGAAGGCGCGATATGATTGCGCGCACTAAGGCCAAGTTGTGTAGTTAAGTGTGACATTCTTCGTTAGGATATAGACTCAAGAGAGACATCTGCGGTGCACTATCGAGCTGGAAAAAGAACTTCCTTATAAATTCGTGTCTAGGATTTCTTACTTATACACTAAAAAATTTATAACAGATTTGTTTCCATCTTCAAGGAAAAGGATCGTGACAAATGAAAAAGAAAAAGAAAAAACCCCAGCGATACTTCGATCACAGGAACATTAGTGCAATTTATTTAAGATGATTGATAATACGCAAAAAACGTAAATATTAACACATTTGGACGTACTTAAATTAAAAAACAAGCGGGAAAGTTCTACACTGAAAAAAAAGTAGTTAGCGTTGAGAACTAATTTGGTAAGTTCTCGCCAAGTAGAATCAAAATTAGGCTTCAGAACTAATTTATTGTACTGAAGCACCAATCAATTCGCTTCATACGCTGACTTGACTTTACTAGAGCGCGAACCAGAATTGGAAAACAGCACAAGCTGTAAAATTAGCGCTGTGGTAAGACAAATTCACCTTCGGGTCAAACTAATTCGCCCTCAACACTAACGGGTGCATTGTCCGTTACATTTATTTAGTTTCGAAAAAGTG
>NW_017547211.1:3670712-3737901 GCF_001854935.1 Bemisia tabaci | reverse complement strand
CACCTTCGGGTCAAACTAATTGCACCCCAACACTAACTGCCACATTGTCCGTTACATTTATTTAGTTTCGAAAAAATGGCGTCGGTACAACAGCCTCAATCGCGTCAGCTCGTGAAAATCAATTAAAATGTGAAATTTCGGGCACGTTTGCCAATGTAAATACTCCCGGTATGATTTATAGTGTCCTCTCTTTCTTGAAAACGTTCGAAAGCAACATAAATAAACCTGTTAAGGTTAGAAATCGTCTGTTCGATTCAAAAAGTAAACAAGCATGATATTCGTTGGAGTCGTCAATCTTCTTTATTAAATTGCGATTAAACCGTTCCGCGTTCAGTTTATATTTTACGAAAATCTGTGAACTTACTGCTTACTTCTATAGTTCGTGTTCTCCCGTAATTTCAAAAGAATATCTCAAGTGTTCGGACGAGATATGTTTATTCAGTGTGAACATTCGCTACCGTTTCATGTGTGAGTGTGTGTCTCTCTAAAGGATAATTCTGTCTACTTGCTCATACCTATGGGATATTCCTTTCCTCTGTCGTTCATTTGGAACCGGTCAGTTGATTTTTACCTCTCATCTTTTAAGAAATCTTCTTTTCCTGAAAGTATTGTCCAGTTATCATTCGCTAAGCCGTTTTCTCCTCTCTCAGTTTTGAGGTTAGGTTGACCCAACCCTACCGAATGCGAATTGGACAGAGTTAAACAGAAAGGAACCAAGCCACATCGGGATCGAACCGAGAAAAAGAGGTTTAAAGTTTGGCTCCTGCATAAGACTCAATGTAAAAGATAAACTTCAAGTTCAATTTCTGCAAAAGTTGCTCCAACAAAAACTTTGAATTTTTGGCGATAGATAGTAGAGCAGTGGTTGAGTTTGAAACCACTCATAACTCAATTTTTTCCAAAATGTGGGTTGGTTCCTTTCTGCTTATCTCAGTCCAATTAGAGTAGCGGAATTAGTTTCCAACACTAATAGTGGTTAGTGTACAGAAACCAAAAATCATGTGTGTCCAAATCACACAATTTGAGTTAGTGTATAGAAACCATTTTTAGTCATCTGACGCTAACTCATTTTTTTCAGTGTAATACTATCGTATTAGGAAAGCGCTCAGGTGTTAGTAAATGTATTCAGTGAAGAAAGGACGTATAAACTCCGTCGACTTGGCTGAGAAATGGAAATAAAACATCAGCTGATAGCAAACAAATGTTACCAAGGAAACCGTAAACGCGTATTTTTGTTTCCCGAAAATGAGCTCACCGTTGAGCTCATCAGGCGCGTTTTTTTTAGGCTTCATTTGAGTTCAACGATCAATTTCGATACGAATTACTCTACCGCTAAGAAATTTTCTTATAGACAAACGATCGAAACTACCTGCGCATTACGTTAAAAGCATAAAATACAGTTTTCACAGCTTTATTTATTTTAAAAATGGACCCCCCCAAAAAGCCTACACATCGATGAGCTGGTGCGCCATTTAAACGCATTAGCACTAGAATACTAGTACTCAGAGGCAAGTCGAAATCAAAAAGCGCTGCCTATCGGCTGAGCGCTTAAAAGTATGTTTCACGTAAACCCTCATAATTTTCCTCAAAAATAAATATTTTATTTGGCAATTTGGAAACTCTCGGATGTTCATACGGCGTTTTTCCTCAGCGCGGCAGAGCTCTCTGGCGGTGAACGGGTAAAAATGGACGATGAAGAGTAAACACTCCAACTGCAGCGCGGCATCGTCATCGGCGATGGAGATCATGGAACCTGTTGATGGGCGACAGGGGCGAATGCACGGCAGAGTAAACACTCGAGTCCAATTAACAAATTCGATAAACACTCGGAAAAGGACGCGGACTGCGGCGGCGGCGCCGCGACGCTTCGCCACACGACCGCCACCGCGTCGCAGAATCAATAGTCATCAATATTCCGCGGCTGCATTGGAATTACATTAATCAACGCAATAAAGAGATGCGGCTTCGCGCCTTAGCCTCATATCAAACATTTTTGATCGATTGTTGCTCCCCGGTGAATGGTGCGCGTCGCGCGCTTCTCCTCCAGCCGTGATTATGATGAATGGTGTAAACACGCTGCGCAGCGTTGATGTCTGCTGAGTGCATGTTTGATGTTCGCTTGATGTGCGGCATCCGGGCAGGTGACTCCTGGTGGGGCCTTCTCCTCAAGGTCTCTCGAAATTTCGTTGTTCTTCGGATGGAGGAACGCCCCAAGGTTCCAAAATTAACTAGAGTAATTGAATCGGGACGTGCGAAAACCGCTGATGTCCATTTTTCCACTCTTGAATTTTTTTGAGCCTAAATAATACTTTTAGAGAGTTGATACAACCATAAAAGTGATGAAAGGACTCGTTTTGGGATTAAGGAAACCCGAATACGAGTTATAACGCCACTTTCGTGGTTGAAACCAAATCTGAAAATTATTATGAACTCCAAGAAACTTAAGACTGGAAAAACAGACATTAGCGGTTTTCGCAAGTCCCGATTCCATTCAATCGATTTCGTGTCAGATCATAACAAAAAACTTGGTTTCTGAACACAATTTCGTGTTAAATTGATCGACAGAAGGGGATGGAGAAAGTGTCCTGCTGAAGTAACCTACTCTCGTTTCTCTCATAGTTGCTCAGAAGTTGCGACTTGTGAGTGGCGAACACATTGAATTATATCCGATGCGATCCGGATGCAATCTTGGCGGCTAGTGCCTAATTTTTAACGAGGTCCCAGATTTTCAACACCAAGGTTTGGCCACTTCAACACGGAAATTTGATGGATTTGACACAGGGTAAACAAACACGAAAAAAATTTACCAACAGCTTGCGTTACTTCGGGTTTTACTTCCCATATTCACCCACGATTTTGGTTTATTTCTCTCACAGTGCATGCGTACCCGATATGACCTTGGCTGGATCTTGATTGGGTCGAGGAAACGTGAAGACAATGAATGAATGGAAGGAAACCCGAGGGAGTTAGGTCGTGTTGGGCTTAGCTGAGAGGGAAGTTATCAGAGTTGAATCATAATACGGACGTATTATGCTAAAAGGAACTATGTCCATTGGGTTTGCGTGTAGCATAGTTCCTTTTAACATAAATGCGTCCATATCGGGATCGGGGATAGTTAGTTTACAACGATTGAATGAGCATGATTCGATCTTTCGACGGCTCGAGGAGCTTTCAATTAGTTCGGAGTCGGTGGATCCACGCTGGGCAAGACCCTGCGCTCTGAGCTTCGAGCGAGGGAAGAAATTGGATGATTGTGTACGGCACACAGTGGATCGAGTCAATTAGAGAGGTCGGACATGCAATTCTTGACTGAAAGTGCAAATTTTGGTGTTTATTTCGTCACATTTTAAATTTGAGGAGGTGCATATGAAAGGAAACTTCACGAGGAAACCAATGGAACCACTTATGGAACCTCAAGTTTTTGTATAAACGGAGTGGTAGCGTTTAAAATTTCGAAATTTTGTCCGATGTCTCACATTGACTCGATCCATTGTGCGGCGAGTGCTGACAGTAAAGTGCGCCTTGCATTTGGACCGAGTTTAGCAGAAAGGGACCATAGGCCAAGGGAGAAAATGATGGCTAACTGTCGGGTTTCTCGTGGTTTGCCGTTAGTCAGTCTATACCTACTGCCTTTGTCCATTAAAACCACCCGCTTCCACAAACAGGATCCCTTCATATCCCTTTTATCATCTTTGTCTATAGCTTTGTCCATCGGTATCAATAATCGGCCCGCAGGTATATTGTCCGCATTCCACAATGTGCGGCGGCGAATCGGAGGCAGGGATCTTTAAAAATGCAAAACGGCACTTCTCACGTTTCGAAAATCGAGGCGATGTTTCAGGTCAACGCCCAAAGTTCACCTTCCTTACGTCAATGACGCGTTCGAGCATGAATTGCTATTAGTTTAATCGCATTAACCGCCGTTGCGCGCTTTATTGAAAAAAGGAAACCCCTCTTTAACCTCTCCCTCCGAAAGGATCTTCCTTTTTGCAGCGGCAGAATATTGAAAGACGCCGATTTGCTGATCCTGCTCTGCGCTTGAATATTCAAATGAGAAAAATCGTCAGTGTTTGGCTTTTAATCGATGGAATGCTTCTTGTTTTTTTGTTTTTTTGTTTTTTTTGAGTTGGATTCATTGAATCAGAATTAGCTTAAGTGCATTTCACGTTGCCTGGTTTGAGAATTTGAAAACCGAGTTAAATCATACCTTGAAACTCTATGAGTTTTCAAAAGCTATTAGTAAATTAGAGGAAGGAGATGGGTACAGAAGCTTGTGAGATTAGTCATTCCATCAATTTTGTACTACGAACTTCATGCGAAACGACAGTTCAGATATCGCAATGTGGCTGTTTTGAAAACGCCTTCAAATGCGCCGTGATACCTCAAGCATTCCGGAGAGTACGAATAATTGTATCATCGCGCCGTAGCAGTGCGACGGAGGATCAAAATTGAAATAGCCTTCATTACGCTGAAATATTGAACTGAGGTGGCTCGCTACTTACTGAAGATCTGGCATCGATGAAAAAGATTAGACATCTCATTTTTCATTAAAATTTAGTAATTTTACAATCACCTGACACTGTCTGGTACCGGAACGAATGCCATTAATATCAGTGGACATCATATTATGTCCATTCAAAGTAGCGGATAAGTAAATTAAAGCGCGGCATAAATAAGTAAGAGCGATTTTGCTTCCCTCAGAAATGAAAGCGCTTCATTGATGCAAAATCAGTCCGAGCGCGAAAACCTTTTTTTGGGGAAAATACAATTGGGGTTTTATACTCGGAACCTATCGAAGCATCACAATGATGATTCCTTGGTTCTTAGTCAAAAAATGAAAAAATACAATTAAACCAAAAATAATACGAGAGGAAAATTTAGACAGCATCTAATATAGTTTCGCTGATTCTGCTTAATAGCAGCCATTTATACCTACAATTATTTGTCAGATCATTAAAATTTACGAAACTTAGAAGTATCCCATGGTAATTTTCACACAAATTAGCAAAACTGGGCATACCTCTATTAATACACACGTAAAACAATGGATATTTTGTGAGGTACGCTGCATCACATAGAATCAATTATTTCTAAAATATTCAAGTGGGAAAGGGGGAGGGCAGTGTTACGATCACACAGGAACCGTTGTCATCCCTCGCGAGACCTCGTCTTTACATCAGAGGTCGGAACAAGAGAATTCTCGGCTGCGCTACAACACCGCACAGTTTTTCAGCGTTCCAGTTTCTGATGATACACAATTTGGCAGCATTGCAATACGAAACTTAACGTTTCGGACATTTGAGATTGAAACACCCTCATCTGACACATAGGTTTGCATGCTATTCGAAAGAAAAATCCAAAGGTACAACACATTGAACGATGGCTCGCGTTATTTTTTTTTCTACGCTATCAGATCGTGCAACTGATTAACTTAAATATGTGCTAAACTGAAATGGCATTATGTGTGCGGAACTGACAATTAACGAAAAAGTGTGCGAAAGTGAGGTGCTGCCGAGAATTCTATATTATGAAGCGAATAGCTAGATTCGTGGTAGTTCATTTTTCTGCGTGCAAGTATATCAATCAAAAATTATTTTCTCGCACAGTTTATGAAAGGTATCGTAACATGAATAATACTTTAATGGCATACTGTATCTACCTGCCTGAACGAGAATTATCCCACGGAAAAAACGAGAGATGGAAGGAGAGGTATAATGCCAAGAGATATGAGATCGATTCTACATGTTAAACTAAGCACTCGCATCAAGCAAGTGCGTTAAGCGGCGTCATAAAATTTCAACACAACCGAGCCAATTCATACCGGGTGTCCATAAAGTAACTGAAAAGTGGGTATAATTTTTGAACAAAAAAAGATAGAAGGTCGCGGTTTGTGGCATTCTTCATCATATAAAAGGGGAAATTTTTCGATGGGGGGCTTTTCCTGGTGGACCCCCCTGGGGGGCCCCAGGGGGGGCAACTTCAAAAATTCAAATGGCAACCCCCATTTTTTTAGACATGGTTAAAAAGAACTTAAGAAGACAAGAAAAATGGCGCAAATAAAATTAAAATCGGTTATTTCGTTCAAAAGTTACAGCCGGTCAAAGTTTTAAATTGACCACTTTTCAAAAAATCGCCAATGAGCTCCAAATTATCGGAAAAACAAAAACAAACCAGGAATGAAAAGTTTGAAAAGTGCTTTTTAGGAAGAGGAAAAACAACTGACGTTGTCACAAGTCTGGATCCCATTGTTTCAAAATAAAATTTCGGAAAATTCAACATGGCGGCAAATTTGAGGAAACGCAAAAAATGAAAATTCCAGAAACTGTTATCTTTCAAATACCCTCTAGTTTAAGGAAATCAAAGGTATCAACTTTTATTCCTTCATTTGGCCAAGTAAGAGCAATAATTTGCTGACTTAAAAGTTGTCAAGCGGGGCGCCTTCAATCGTTGGAGTATGCGACATCACAGGATTAAGTATGTGCTGTCGAAAAATGAAGCCGATGTGAAAAAGCGCTCCTCCTTTGGGATGCTTTAGAAATTTGTAAGATCCTCCTCCTCAAATTTAACGAGAAAAAAGAAGAAAAGAAAAATTTAGCAATTTTTACCCACAAACTTGGCGAGCCAAAAAAACATGATTTATCCTGGTGGGGTAGGGGCGGTGGACATTTTTGACATTTCTCTCTCTGAAAATTAAAAATTAAAAATTCAAGAATAATTTTTATTCTCTAACTCCTGGCACTCCAATTTGGCAAGGAGGATATCTGATACGCTTCCAATTCCGAAGACGCCGTTCTACTCTTGATTATTATATGAATTGAGATTATCTTATTGACAGTCTCAACCTTACTATTTGAGACACCAATCTTTTCGGTAACATCTGATGCACTATCTAATCGGTGACACGGTGAAGCGTAGCAGATATCCTCCTTGCCAAATTGGAGTGCCAGGAGTTAGAGAATAAAAATTATTCTTGAATTTTTAATTTTTAATTTTCAGAGAGAGAAATGTCAAAAATGTCCACCGCCCCTACCCCACCAGGATAAATCATGTTTTTTTGGCTCGCCAAGTTTGTGGGTAAAAATTGCTAAATTTTTCTTTTCTTCTTTTTTCTCGTTAAATTTGAGGAGGAGGATCTTACAAATTTCTAAAGCATCCCAAAGGAGGAGCGCTTTTTCACATCGGCTTCATTTTTCGACAGCACATACTTAATCCTGTGATGTCGCATACTCCAACGATTGAAGGCGCCCCGCTTGACAACTTTTAAGTCAGCAAATTATTGCTCTTACTTGGCCAAATGAAGGAATAAAAGTTGATACCTTTGATTTCCTTAAACTAGAGGGTATTTGAAAGATAACAGTTTCTGGAATTTTCATTTTTTGCGTTTCCTCAAATTTGCCGCCATGTTGAATTTTCCGAAATTTTATTTTGAAACAATGGGATCCAGACTTGTGACAACGTCAGTTGTTTTTCCTCTTCCTAAAAAGCACTTTTCAAACTTTTCATTCCTGGTTTGTTTTTGTTTTTCCGATAATTTGGAGCTCATTGGCGATTTTTTGAAAAGTGGTCAATTTAAAACTTTGACCGGCTGTAACTTTTGAACGAAATAACCGATTTTAATTTTATTTGCGCCATTTTTCTTGTCTTCTTAAGTTCTTTTTAACCATGTCTAAAAAAATGGGGGTTGCCATTTGAATTTTTGAAGTTGCCCCCCCTGGGGCCCCCCAGGGGGGTCCACCAGGAAAAGCCCCCCATCGAAAAATTTCCCCTTTTATATGATGAAGAATGCCACAAACCGCGACCTTCTATCTTTTTTTGTTCAAAAATTATACCCACTTTTCAGTTACTTTACGGACACCCGGTATAATAAATTAGTAAATGCTGTTTACTTCCCTCTTAATGAAATATGCCCTCATGAAAATTACCGAAAGTGAATATAATTTATTGCGTTATAAATGAGGGTGGGCGGATCTCTCAGTCAACCATGGAAGACAGCGTCGCGAACCACCACACTAAATGACCATTTTCCCCCAGCAGCAGTGTTTTAAAGCCGCCTTAATAGGTGGACGTAACTATATTTACAGCTGATTATTATGATATTAGGTGGAGCTGAAACATACTTCGGTTTGGTTTGCAAAAGTTCATTCGAAAAACTCAGTTGATATTGATACTGTACAGCGATTTTCCACATTAGCGTGGCTGATAAAATCATCAGTTCAACGAGTTACAAGCGCTACAATGTTCCTTTATGATGTAAGAAACGGAAACTATGATAAATAGCCCGTTTGTAAAGATGAGGGTTATGCGTGGAGCTTGTGCCTACCTCTTTAAGGGCCGGTCTAAACAGACTCTCGTTTTGAGAGCTATAAAATGAAAATCCAAGCATTAAAAAGAAGACTTAACTTGCTTGTCTCATCCAATCATGATTGCATCTACTTTTACACTAATGCTTTTGGATTGGCTGAGAGTCGGAGAGGAGAACAGCTTTAATAAATTTACAAATTCACTAAACCGATCGTTTCTATTTAATGTTATATTCAGAGAGACCCTTGACAAGATGCGGAATCAACTCTAATTTCACTGTCCACTCTAATTATGTTTATTTGGCCGTTAGGTGAGTGGAAGCTTCAACTTTACAGAAAACAGCTTTTATCAGAAAACCGTCACGACTCGCGGCAAATTCCGCGCTGCGGAAACAAATAGACAATGAGAATAACACAAGTTGTTGTGTGCTGGATAAGAAAAAGCGGTTGTACGTGCACTGCATAATACTATTTTGACAATAAACTTCATTAAAAATGTAGATTTTAGCGCCAATTTCAAAATTTTACGAAGGTAATGCATTCAATTCTATAAGATTTTTGCTAAATAAACTACGTTCAGGTCTATCTTTTTCATGCTACATTATTAATATGTAACCCCGGGATAAAAAACTTTAAATACAAACCAGAATAAAATAAATAAAAGAAAAATCACAAAATCGTCCGTATTACATGGCGTGTTGAATCGGCTATTGCACCGTGTTCCGACTACAAAAACACGATTCTAAGATTAGCAAAACTGAATCACTGACTTTTTGTTTCTTTTCTTTCTGTTGTTTAATGGCTTTGTGTCAAGCACCTGCAGCGAACTTTAGACTAGTGCGTGTATTACGAAATTTAGTTATATGTGGTCAAGTACCGAATTATGGCTGTGGGCACTGTGGGAGGTGAATCACTGACTTCAGGTACAGGTCCGAACGGGACAACTTAAAGTGTGAACTATTAATACGAGAGCCAGCATGTTGAATGAGTTGGAAATAGGACGCGGAGTGCATACTATGATGATGTTAACGTGTCCCTTGGAAACACGAGGAGGGCTTTGTAAGGATGAAACCGAATTTAGGGACAAGTCCGAAACAATTTTCGGCTGAACGGATTCATATCAATTACCTTTTCTTCCTTCCTCCGGAACACACACAGGAGCAACACAAAGCTCGATGTTGTCCAATGAATCTTGATACATGGTTGCCAATTTAAGTGAGACGCACCGATTCATTTAGTGTTTTTCTGTCAATATCGTATGTTGGAGGTTGAAAAGAGTCAGATAGGCTATCGATTAAAGGATCGGTTGAAACAGGCTCAGATTTTTCGGTCTACTTATTGAAAATATTCATCACCTATTGGTAAAAAGATCAGTTAAAAAAGATTCAGGTTTTTCGGTCTACTATTAAGTAGTCTGCTGACAAAACGTCTAATTGGACTACATTTTGAGAGTTGGAACTAAAATTTCTGACGCAGATGTAAAAACACTTATGTGCATAGGGTAAGGAATTATACATACGTTGTTTCTAAACTAAGCCAGAAATTGCAGTTCAAAATTGCAAAATGCAGTCCAATTTTTAATGGCTACTCTCATTTGAATTCAAAGCATTACGTCTGATAAAATAATGTGTACAAATAACGTATGTCTACTGACATTGAGTCTACGAAATGTAACATGTAATTCCTACAAGGCTAGGAGTTGGATAGGATAGGATTAGAAAAATTGATCCTATTAAAAGTATCCTGAGAAAATCGAGTAAAACTAGTATTATCTTAAATTAGGTGATCGCAATTTCGATCCGACGCGACTTTCTTGCTGAGCAAATAGGTTCTTCCTAAAAAAAAAAAAATCCCACATGACTGCTTTCTTCGAATCAGTATCCTTCGAGACAAGCGCGACAGACCGGACCGGTAACAGTATATCCGGTGGTATGAATTTTCCGCACAAAATCTGGGATTTTGACACTTCTACATTAAGATCGTGACTGACGTTTACGCACAAATATTTTTCAAGGTTCATATTTTTAAAAACGGACACCATATCCAACTAGTAAGTTTTTTCTTTCCATCCAAAAATGAAAAAAACTTAAGTTGCTATGTGGTAACTTTTATCAAAATTGTAGCGAGCCCTGATGCACAAAAGGCTGGTGAAATGTTTCCCTCTGATACCACCAAATTTTTGGCAAACGATTGAACCGAGTTTTTCAGAAAGGAACCAACCACCACATTTTCGAAAAAATTGAGATAAGAATGTTTCTGAGTTCCACTAGCCTTTTATTCTCTCCTGCTAAAAACTGAAGCGTCGAAAAACCGAAATTAATTTATGAAAAGAGGAGTTAAAGTTTATTTTCTACATTGAGCTTTATGCAAGAATATAACTTCAAACCTCTATTTCTCAGTTTCAAGTTGATGCGGGTTGGTTCCTTCATTGGAAAAAAAAAAAAACACATTGGATCGTGATTCCAGACTCTTAAAAACATCGACTAGAAAAAATACTCTTGATTCAATCGAATTTTTGCTTTAATCAAGAACCAAGCCTCTTAATTTAAGCGGATTTCGTTTTGGTTCAAGCAAAAATCCGATTGGATCAAGAGTATTTTTTCCTGTCAATTTTTTCAAGAGTCTGGACTCTAAATCCAATGTGTTATTTTTCCAGTGTGGTTCCTTTCTGATGAACTCGGTCCAATTACGAGAAACAAGATTCCATTATTTGTGCGGTGTTGCCAAATAGTGTCAAAAATACACTTTTTCGCACTGCTTTGTGCGTATATGTCAATCAAGATTTTTGTGAGGAGATGTCGAAATCGGAAATTTTGTGCGGGAACGTCGACCCACCCTATATTCTTTCGAATCCTCCCGTGATTCGGCACCATGGCGGCGGAGGATCCCCCTGCGAAGACGCTTCATTCATCTCTCGGGTGACAACGCGATAAGGGAGAGGAGACGGACCGAATTTGTTACGACGGCCGTCGCTGCCGATCCCTGCCCCGGCCCCGGTTGGAGATGGCCCCGTGACAGAGCGCGGTTTGCCTACCCACCGACATCGAGAGGACAGTAAATAATCGCAGCTGCGCTTCAGGTGGGCTTAGTGTCACCAAGAGTACTCCGCGAAAGAGGCCTAGACTGCCGTATTAAGGAAGAACGCCGTATGAACATTCGAGAGTTGCCAAATTTCCTTCGATTAAATGTTCATTTTTTAGGAATGTTATGAATATTTTTCCTTGAAATTTTTCAGAAGTTCTAGATCAAATTACAAACAAAATTATCTGAGAAATTGAAAGAAAAATATTCTCAAATTTTCTTGAAAATTAGTGTTTTATCAAAGGAAATTTGGCAACGCCTAAAAGTTCATACGGCGTTTTTCCTCAACACGACAGTATATGAACGTACTTAATTCAGAAAGAACGATCTCTCTTCTGACATGGTCCCTGAGATACTTAGGAATACGAGCATAACGAGGTTCATGCCTCAAAATAGGTAGTTTCCTGTGATTTGAATAGTCCCATTTAGCGACTCAAAGCGGGGCTCATGAAGGGATCGTCCCGAATGCTGCCGTGCTAAGGAAGAACGCCGTACGAGCCTTCAAACGTTGCCAGGTTTCCTCCGATAAAAACCGAATTTACTTGGAAAATTGGGAATATTATTTTGCCGAAGTTTTACACAATTTTGTACGCAATTTCATCTAAAATATCTGAAAATTTCAAGGAAAAAAAGGGCATGAATGATGTCAAAAGTACATTTTTAATCGACGGAAATTTGGCAAGTCTCGAATGTTCATGAGGCGTTTTTTCCTTAGCACGGCAGAATGGACCACTAGACAGAGTGAGAGTGACGGTTCAACGTGACGTCTGTCTTACCTTCTTGAAAGAACATGTTGAACACAGCGAAACGCCGTGGTTACAACCACGGGTTCTTAGTTTGTCCACTGTTGATTAAAATACTGATGCGACTGACGAGAAAAACATCTCATCATCATATTGATGTGTGATTCGGACAAAATGTGCGTTTAAGTGGAAATTCAAATCTTTCTGTATATGTATTGGAAAAACCGATTTTAGGGTAAAAAATATGCATTTTTAGTACTCAGTGTACTGCTGAAAAAATCTCTTGGATCCGAAGTTCAGACTCTTAAAAAATTTGACAAATAATTATACTCTTTATTTCATCAAATCTTTGCTTACATCGAGATCCAATCCTTTTAATTATTTGACGGATTTCCTTTTGATTCAAGGGATAATCCGATTGAATCAAGAGTATTTTTCCTTATAAATTTTTATAAGTCTGGACTCAGGATCCGAGAGACTTTTCTTGCCAGTATGTAGAACGTTTTCTATTGGTTTTAAGAGTGTCAGATCACTGATGTTACCAAGTGGCAAGTGATCACTGAACCTCTCTGCTAAAAATAGTACATATGTATGCTGGTTTCGTTGAATTTGGGCCTCCCTCCAAATTTTCTTACTCCTTCGCATAAAACTAATGTCTGAAAACAGAATTGCATAATATTCTAAAGTTTCGATAATTTTAGTAGATATTATAGGCTTGTTAGAACGGCATTAGCGATTCACTTCCGCAATGTGAACGGGAAATTTGGTGGAAGAGAATAATTCTGCGGCTTGTAGGGCCTCAGCCAGCGTACATTATTAATTGAACGCAAAGTCGTCCGTAATTGGTTTCTTAGAACTGCCTTAACAACCATTTTAATACTATCGGCTCTTCCACGGGTTCAACGCATGACAAAAGGAAGGAACGAGTGCGGGAAAAAGACGCGACTGAAATATCTTCACTTCGATTAATAAGATCCACCAATTAATCAATCTTTTCAGTGATAAAGCTAGATGATTAGAGTCTTCGGTAGAAAAAGAGAATCTCACAAAAACTGAACTTTGATCTCTATCAATTTTAGCAAAATAGTTGAAATCAAGAAAACAACTTTGAGAAACGTAGCCTAAACTGTACATGTGTAACAAGGTGGTGAAATAGTGCTGGGCCCACACTATTTAGCGGAGAAAAAAGGTCAACAATTTCCAAAATTAGGGCTCAACATTTATGACTCTAATTGAAATTTTTGGCCTCGTTTTCCGCACAGAAGAATGTGATCCAGCACTGCTTTACCACATTGCTAAATTGAAAACGGAACGAATGAATCGAAGTGCGGTTGATAATATCGAAGTTTTGCCTCCGTATAATACAGAGTAGAACTGATCGTATCGCAAAGCGCCTCCTTCCAAAAGGAGGAATCCACCCGCTGGCTCAAATAAAGGGATAACAAATATTCACACGCGGCGCAGACTTCGTTTTGTTTGTACGGTTAAAATTGAAAACTGAACCGGAATGCCAGAGCAAATATCCATACAAATAAGCTTTCCCTCTTGGGTTTTCATATTGAGCTATTTCTTGCATTTTTTACTAGGGAACTGGAATTTGAAACTTTTGGGAAGAAGGAGGGTGTGCTCTGAACTATACACGTCATGCGACAGTTGCAACGCGATAAACACCTCTACAGATTTAATTTAGTTAATTCTTGAGACGGAGTGGCCCAGTGACTCTTCAGAAGATATTTACTTAAAGTAGTAGCAGTATTGCATAAGATTTATTTGGCTCCAGAGCAACGTTACATGTGAATAATTCTTGAAAAGACCCTTGTCTTTTGCTCGATGAAATACGCGGCCTTCACGGATCTTTTCTGTTGGCATTCGATCGTTCCAAACTACTGCGTTAAAACTAGTTTTACAGAGAGAAAAGCTGAAAATCTGACGCTTGAACTGGGACGAAATACTTGACGTTGGTAGTAAATTAATTTCACTAATCGCTTAACGTGGTAATGAGTATTGAGAAAATACTAGAAAAATATCGGACAAAGTAAATTTCATCCTCACACCCTCGAGGCACCATGAACTGAAACAGACACAATTTATAAATAGAGCAAGGGAACGGATGCGCGATGATGACGGCGTGGAGATACAACTATTCGTGCTTGATGGATGTCCGCGTTGCGTCTGCAAAATTGAAGGGGCTTTGGCGTGAACTCGAAGTGCGCTCCGCTTTGTGCTGCCAATAGAGTGTCGCTAAGATTTCGGAGAAAATCTATAGCCCCGGGGCCAAACACGTCTCTCAAATTTCCGGTTGTGTTGAATTTCCATCTTTACTTTTTTCCCAATTTCATGTCAGATTCTATATTTTACGATGTATTTGTATTATTTTAACTAAAACTCGTGTCAACCGGCCCCATACAGCCCACAGGCAACGTGTTTTTATTAAACCTTGGGTCCATTCGACCCTGCTTAGGCTTCTTACGGTTAAGAACGTGTATACAAATAGAAAATACAACTCTTGCGGCATATGCTGAGAACTTCATTTCGTCTAGACTGTTAATTACAGGTAAATTAATGGTTAGGCAACGACACCACGTTCTCAGGTTCGCGATGTTGCCGGAAATTATCTAACACATATAACTTTTACAGGGACAGTCGTATATACGTATGCCTGCTGAAAGTATGTAAGTTATTTAACCACTTTACGGGATTCATTATCAGTATACTTAAACCAGAATGCTTAAGCTTAGATCTGTAATGCTCTGTAATGAAGGAGCAGAGTTTCTCGATGCTATATTTTCCGCTGACAAAAGCACTTCGTAATGACTTACAACTTATATTACGACTGGCCTCAGGTTCAGCGCAGGCCTCTGATTAAAAGGAGCCACTTGAATTTTTTTCTCCCCGACATGAATTGAAGTAATGACTTTTTTTTTCTTTTTTGTGCAACAGCGACACAAAAGAGTTGAGAAGAAAAAAGTTGACATCTGCGGCCGAATGATGGAGATAAATGCTAAGCGATTTTAAGGTCGAGAAAAAGAGACATTATGCTGTCCTCTGTCTTATCTGAATAGCGGCCGCTCCTGCCGACATAATACGATGATGTCACCCGAGAAGGAAAATGGATTCATCTTCCGTGATCCGTCATTCCTAAGCGCTTTCCCTTTCCAATATTTTCTGCCACGAAACTTGACCTTGAGATGTTTTTCGAGCCTTGAAGAGCGTTCACCTAATATAAATTGTTGTTCTTCTTATATTATTATCCCCAGGAAAAAACAAATGGGAGGAAGTAACGTTACATAAAATTGGATGGTAAAAGATGCAGTGGCGGGGCGTGAATTGCGATGTATCGATTGTTATGCCATTTAAACATATAGTAAAGAATCGATTATTAGGGTGTCCGCTACAAACACCGGCTGTTTTTCGATCCTTCTCCATGGGTTTAAACGGCATAACAATCGATACGTCGCAATCCACGCCGTGCCACTGAAAATATGTTAGATTACGATGATGACGTTTGCCTCGAAGTGTCGGGTCAGTAAAGGCCATTCAACTCGGTGCGTTAGGTATATTTGCAATGAAAAGAACTTCCCCAAAAGTTTGTCAATTTGGGAGAAAATGAATTCGTAACAACGTGGTGGAAAAAGACTCTAGTAAGGAGAAAAGCCTCTGACAGGATATTAGCTTGAATGCGCTCGTTTTGGGGATTTAACCACGCACCGTTTATTTTTTGAACGAAAGCAAATCAAGTCTTCGTCATGTGAAGAATTCAAACCCTAAGCAAAAAAACCGTCTTTGAAGGAAGCTGATATACATAAAAGACTCTTTTCCTTTTTTTTCTTCTTTTTTTCTCCTGGTTTAATGGCTTCGTGTCTAGTACCTTCAGGCAACTTTAGACAATGTTTAGTGTCCGTTGACATCGTGGGATCTCCATGCTCCAGGCTTTTCCAATTTTCAGAAGTTGGGGCCGAGGAGAATCTGTTTCAGCAGATCTACTCGTCAATTCCGTGAAAATTGGACGCCACCACCGCGATTCGAACCCGGGACCTATTGACCTGGGGTCAGACGCGCTGACCACTAGGCCAACCTGGCCGGCAACTGAAGACTTGTCTCATCCCAAGTCCAACGTTTCAACACCATGTCAATGCAGTTCTCGGGCTCCGCGAGAAGGGGCGAAAAAGATTTTTGTGGAATAGACGTTTTCTCAACAAATTCAGAAGACAAAGATATATAGAAATATGTTAGCCAAACGTAACCCCTGGCTTATGGACTTTTTATGCTACAATTTTTGTCACAAATACATTGCCGATGACACACGCCATGCATGGCAAGAAAAAAACAGCTATATAAATGAAGGAGCTCCGTGATGGTCCCTGGCTCAGAGGGCAGCACAATGCGATCTCTACATATGATTGATATGACTAAACTTCGGTTACATTCAATGGAGATTATTGCTCATTAGTGTCTTAGCCTTAAAAATTGGCTATCATTGCTTCGTAAAACCGACTTTTTGCCCACTTATTATCATTTTAAGCTATACACATTAGTCACTGCTACTGTATAATTCACCCTCCTGTAAATGTAACATCTAAATGCTACTGATAATCATCACGGTGACCTAAAACCCTTGAGCAAGCACACATATCTTGATTAAAAATTATCAATTTATGACTAAGTCTATCGGGTCGAACTTAGCCTGGCCAGAGATCAAAGCACCCTCGTATAATTGTTTTCAGACGTTTGCTCGAGGGAAAAATTGAAATCCATAATTGAACTCTGCAAAGTGGACATTTCTCCGGGGAGGGATCCACCTTAAGAGTTTAGCACTTGCAAAAATGTCACAGTGCAGGGTACGGCTTGCAACCAATATAGCTACATCGTTCGACAAAATAAGTATTTCCGGCGATGTTAATAAAGGGCGTGTTGGTTCTTAGCGAGCACTCCGACAAGGATGCTCGAACGATCCGACGGGGCTTATGCAAAACCCGCGTGTCAATTTCATACCCATCGCGCTAATTTCATATCTGTCGCCTTAAAGCAGCGGAAAAAGTATCCAATACACTGATGCCAAAAATTAAAGAATAATGAATATAAAAAGAGCTTGGGTTTTGTGAGATGAGGAATTTTTTCATGGAGATCGCGAATCTTACAGTTTGAGAAGCACCGGTCTATGATGATAGCAAGTATTCGATTTTAATTTCGGAGCAGATTTTGTACATACTGTTAGCGCTGATTCCAAAAAAATACCTCACAGCTTACCTCCCAAAGACAATTTGACTCTCCTCGCAAAAATCGGGATTTGACCTCAAAAATTGGACTTTCCTGGAAATATTACACTTTTCCCTAATATAAAAAAGGGCAGGACAAATCAAGATTCAAATGTTTAAGATTGAGCAAAAAAAATAGAAAAATACTTTAGTGACAAACCCGACTAATTTATTTCGAGCTAATCGATATAGCCAATTCCCCCTCGGTCAAACAACTTAATTCGTCCTTTAACCCCTATACTAAACTCATTTGGCTGCTGTGAGAGCCGAAAAAGAGTGACTTTCAATATTTGTTACGTGTCAGAAAAGACCCTTCCAACGTAAAATGACTGCTAAACCCTAAGGAACTTCATTTTTTTTTTCATTATTCATCGATACCTCAAAACTCGATTTCTGAAAAAACTAGTTGTAATTAGTTTATTACTAGTCACCGTACATATGGACGCACGAAACTTACATATGAACAGATTATCCTAATTTTGATAATTACGAGATCGAACTACCAAAATAGGAATCTAGCAACTGATCAATGGCAGTACACCAGAGACGAATTGAACCGCATCACCCTAAAAAGAACTGCCGTATTCAGTTTATTTTAAAAACGACCAAAGGGCAACTTATTTCCTTGTGTAGACAGGTGATTTTACACTGTTAAAAATGCTCAGCGCGTGTGTTTAATCGGTATGTGTTTATTTCGGTTATTTGTCCAAAGGAACATTATGATGTGTTCCCGTTTTTGGCGGGTGGGTAAACGGAATATACAGCCGTTGCAGTCTAGTAACACACCCATGTATTTCCTGAGGAATGTTTTCAGGGTGAGCGGGGGGCTGGAATGCTACGTTGAATTTCCTTTACTCAACCGCGGATAATTTTTCCCCTTCGTAATGATAAATAACCGAAATAAACATACCTGAGTATTTGAATATTTTGAACAGTGTACGGCTTTTCTCCGAGTAGCGTAATTTCCAATTCCAGTATTTCCTGCCCCATCCGGCATCGATCGGCGACCGTTGGCAGCAGACTTGGCTTGACGCACGTCTGCCGAGCGCAGATATTGAGCTATCGGCTAAGACAGTTAGAAAGGACCTTCGTATAGATTGACGCCATTGAATGAATATTCAACTGAAAAGGCGAGAGGGAGAGAAAAACGCGAGGAAAAATCCTTGAGTGACATTTACAACATCCCTGGAGGTTCCGAGCTACTCGATTAACAAAGGCGACAATGTAAGTGAAAAAGTATTCCCAAGGTTCCGGGGTCCGTAAAATAATTTGTCCGCTCTTAGCGGGACGTCTTGGTGCACATTGTCGGAATTCTAGTTTAAAGCTCACTGAATACTTTGAAAGTCTTAACCTGGAAATATTTTTATCAGATAAAGTCGGATTCTTCACGGAAAGAAGTTACCATGGAAGCCACAAGACGGGTAGGTAAATTTGCGTCACCTAAAACTTTCTTGCGTCCCTTAACCGCCGGATTAGGACCGCAATATACCTCGGTTTGTGTCCTAGCCCTAGAGGGGCAGGTTTTAGACGCACGAAAGTTAGGTAACGGCAATTGAAAAGTTCCTCGGTGGTAGGTCTACTAAAAGTGTCCAACATCAGTCATGAACGTTTTATTTGTGAAATGTGTGATAAAAATCTCACGTGCAACCGTGTATAATGGAAAATGAGTGTTTTTAAAGAAATCCTGAAAGTTAAAATTGTTTAAGTCGATGCAATAAGCTTCATTTTCGGCTTTTACTGCTTACGGGAATGTCACGACCGTCATTGTCATGATTGTCAGGTGGCAATGTTTACAGCCTCATGACTTATTTCTGATCTGATAAATGGTTCCAATTCATCGAGAATACTGGTAGTTGAGGACATTTAATGTATAAAAAGAAGAGGGGGGAGGGGGTGCCAGATTTAAAAGGGGCTTCTTGCAAATTTTGAAGCCATATACTATACTGAACTTTGAAAACAAACCCTGGATCCGAAATAATCAAGTTGAATTTCCAGTTTTTTGGAGGTCAAATCGGATAGTTTTCGTAGAATGAGTCAATATTGTGCTGGTCACAGAATCGTTTTTTGATGCCTTATTCTTACAGATCAACTAAAAATAACAAGATCTGCCGGAACAGCAACTTTCTACGTTGAATGTTAACCGAGATATCGCGCCATAAAAACTCGGTTCATGACGTCATCCACCACGGTACTACATACCATGTTATGCACTTCCGCGGTGGATGACGTCAAAAACCCGACTTTTTAGAGGACAATACCTCGGTTAATTTTCAACGTAGAAAGTTGCTGTTTGGACAGATCTTCTTATTTTTACCTAATCTACAAGAATCAAGCACCAAAACACGATTCTGTTGCCAGCGCAACTGGCTCATTGCCCATATCAAAAGAGGTGGGAAAATACGTATTGCGCCGGGGGCATCATTCTGGCGAATTGCTTATACCTACTCTCTGATGAAGAAACCGCTACGGAAAGGAGAATGAAGGTTCAGGAGTATAGCATGAGGCTGGAGTTGCATCGCGTCGCACGTTTCTTCATGCAGAATACTGCTCAGAATACTGTGCAAACAAGAAACAAATTAAAGTTGCTCGCATGGCGCGTCTCCAGTTCATCCGTAGAAGCAGGCACCTTACACTTGGTTTTCGGAGGACCGGATCTTTTACGAACCCGTGGAACGAGAGATGCACACAGACATCGCCGCTCTTTGTTCTGTGTGGAGAAAGGTTAATTGTCCTCTTGTTGAACACGTTGGCCTTGATTGGTCTCAATCTGTCACGTATTGCTTCTGTTCCAAATTACGAAAGGACCATTCAATGCCCTAAGGTACAGTCTCGTTGTAAGATACGGCTCCGTCGTTGATCTTCTTTTTGTTTTTATGTTGAAACATTCCGGATCAAGAATGAAAAACAAAGAGATAATCGAAGTACTGAATGTTTCGGGATAGCGCATGATCCAAAAATGAGTCGTCAAGTTGCGGATTAGTGGTATGATTGGACAAAGCACGTGCTTGTGGTATCGCGTGTAAAATTTTTTAGTCCTTCTTTTAATTTTTTCGGGAACTTTTTTACAAAACCATGAGAAATTTGTAGAAATTTCGGTTGGAACGTGACGGCAAATACGCAACAACGCAGTGTCAAAGGCAGAGTGCATTTTCTAGTTTCATCATGGATGTGTTGGATTGGATAATTGTAACTTGTAAAAACGCACTTAGAAATTTGAAAGTCCACAGCTGAGCGTTATGGCGTAGATAAGTCAGACTCGAGGTATGCCTTAGGATTGTGAAAAGAGGCCCAGTGCGGAGATTTGGCAACTCTCAAATGTTCATACGACGTTTTTCCTTAGCACGGTGGTAGTGTTGATCCCGTTCGTTCCCAGTCTATTGTCCGTACTGCCGTGCTAAAGAAAAATGCCGTATGAATTGCGGCCAGAATCAAACTCATATCAGCGCCTGCAAGACCGTAGGAATACTTCACGCATTGCGCCAAACAATGTGGTCAGCGTAACCCTCAGACTTTGCCAAATTTCGATTCATCGAGCACGAATTCCCTAGTAAACTTATGAATATTTTTCTTCCAATTTTTCAGATAATGTTCTTCGCAATTTCACCCAACGTTCCTGAAAATTTAGATTAAAAATATTAAAAATTTACTTCAAAAATAAACATTTTATTGAGGGAAATTTGACAATGTTCTTACGGGGTTTTTCCTTAGCGCATGGCAGCGTAGAATCCTAGTACATTCCACCCTACATTTTGACAACCGGGGAAGTGCAAACCTCCCACCTGTTCATGACATCCATGGCGCTTAAAATCGAGAGCCAATCAGAGATGGATTCCACACGTCTCGACCCTCAATCAAGGGTTCCGCGGTGCCACTTACATCTGGAACTCAGCGAGGGATGAAAGAGCGTCCTGTACTGCCGTGCTAAGGAAGAACGCCGTATGAGCCTTCATGCGTTGCCAAATTTCCATTTATAAAAAGCAAATTTCCTGGTAAACTTATGATTATTTTTCTTCCAATTTTTCAGATAATTTTGTTTGCAATTCCGCCCTGAGTTCCTGAAAATTTCAAGGAAAATTATTCATAACTTTCCTCAAATATAGACATTTTATTGAAGGGAATTTGGCAACTCTCGAATGTTCATACGGCGTTCTTCCTCAGCACGGCAGTGTAAGCGTGGACTGTGGTTTCTTGGCGGGCACTCACCTGCGACTCCTCGAAGCCATAAAAAGAGATATTACCGTGGAGGAGGGGATGAACCCAGGTCGCGAGGCCGACATTAATTTATTTAAGACGTGAATCGGGCATCGAGCATCGGACATTGCGCCGCCGGGGCCGGGGAAAATTATGGCCTTCAGCCGTGCCCTCCGCTACCGGGCAGCACCTTGCGCGCGCTTTATAGGAGCAAAAAATGTACCCGCGACGTCCTATGTCACTGCCCCGCGGCCACAGCCGCATCAGAGAATAAATGATGACGACTTTTTAACTCCCCCCCCCCCCCCCCCTATTGCGATGCGAGCGACGCCGCACAGTGGATCGAGTCAATAGGAGAGGTCGGGCAAAATTTGGAAACTTTAAACGCTTATAACTCCGTTTATACAAAATGTGGGGTTCTTAAAGTGGTGCTATTGGTTTTCTCGTTAAATTTCCTGTCTGAAGCACCCCTTGACATGTAAAATGTGACGAAATAAATACCAACATTTGCAATTTTAGTCAAAAATTTCATGTCCGACCTCCCTAATTGACTCGATCCACGGTGCGGCGTGTCCGTCCGTTGCGCCCGCGCCGCCCCCGCACCGCCAAAGGCGTGACTCTTCTCACTCGGGCACAGGATCAACCGGATCGCATTTTACAAAAGGAACTAAGAGCATTTCAATGTCGCTAAGATTGTGCAACTCTTTTTACCTTGCAAATATAGACTGACCATCCGACCAAACGTTATCTTTACTCCCGATGAACTATATAAATTCAACACTGGAAAAAAAATACGGTAGATTTTACAAAACTCTGATACACAGTGATACGAGTACGGTAATAAACACCAGAATCTATATGGTGTCAAAAACCTGATTAAGGGTAAGTATCAGCAGACTTCTAGTGAATGCTACCATGATTCTGGCGATTTTCACCAAATCCTATCAATGTGTAAAAAATTGAGTAATAATTTATGGTAGATGTTACCATACTTTTTTCAGTGATGACGAAAATTACCTTTGTGAATTTAATTTTTTGCATGGTTTCAGTGATGTTACTGCAAACAATGTAAGTTGAACAATTCTAGCAACATTGGAATGCTTTTGATTCCTTTTTGCAAACGACAATCCAAACTCCACATTGCCATGTTAAGGGGTCGAGTCAGCGCTAAAATTAGGAATTGCACCCACTGTTGGAAGTTTCGGCCTACGAATGTCACCAAAAAGATTTAACCGAAATTTTAGGGACCAAGCCTTGGCAAGGGGGTGTAGTAATGAAAAGAATCACGGAAAAATAACTGTTTTAGGGTATCCCCTAAAATTGTAACACTACCCCAATTCGTTGGATAATACAGACATTTCCAATTAATATTGGTAGTACCGCAACACATGGGTTAGTGGTTTAATTTCTTGGGGCACTACCACAATTAATTAGGTGATACCATAATTAATTGGAAATGTCTGTTATCAAAGTTCGGACCTAACCCCTGCCTATTTCCTTATCGTGATTGATGAAAGATTCGAGTCTACTTTTACCCCTTTACCTCTAGAGTACCCGCCCGCTGTCTAACCATTTAACCCTGGAATAACCAAATGTAGTAAGTTTGAAAGAAAGGTACTAACTAAGTCACATCGACATCAAACCAACAAGGCTTGACGTTTTATTTTTCCATAGGATTCAATGATAAAGATAAAGTTATTAACACCAAATAAGAGATTGAATAATGGGTAAACGAGACTTGAAACTTTAAAACATTTAAAAGGCAGAACGTTTCGAGCTGTGACTTGCTCATTTTCAGCTGCAAAAAAAAAGGGCGATCGGACTCTGGACGTCATCACTAAATTTTTGACCTCCACACCTACACATTTTGCTTCCCGTCCATAAAACTTTAACACTCATTACTCTCAAATCAACTCGAATAAAGTTCTATATCACTGAAATAAAAAGTTGGCCAGGGGAGCCTTGATCGCAGGTTTTATGCGGATGTACGCATTTACTAAAAACGAAACAAGCCACTAAAACCAGGAAAGTCCGATTGTGTCGGAAAATTAGTATTCATCGAGATTTTTAAATGCTATCAGTGAATGTGCGCGACGATGAGTTAGCTTGTCCGACAGGGCCCTATCATTTTATCTTATCCGCAGATCGCAGGAGCCAACTACTCGGTAAAGTTTGCTACGACGTCGTTCCAAACACCACTCGATATAACTAAATTGCATGAAATAAAATTTGACGCGCCAATATGTCGTGATCTTAAGTTGAGCTCAATAGAAACATAAAAAAGAAATATCGATGAAAGGTACTAGGAGAGAATGACATCAGATTCTGTAGTTTTCAGGGGTAGGTTCCCTATCCCCGAGGATAGAGCTCTCGGCACCATAACACTGCTGTATCTGTTCCTTCAGCTTTAAGGCTAAAAGCAACGGCTGCATGGAGACTTCATCATTCAATGTTTAAAAATTAGTCAAACGTGATGGCGTACTTCAATTTCTCCTTTTTATCAGCTCGTCAGCTTTTCCATAACATTACTTTTTTAGTCGAAAATTGAAGCCAAAAAGTTTCATTGTGTATTACGAATTACGCAACCATCTCAGTGTCACAAATGAGGCGCTGGGTGTAAGAGGGACACTTCTCGATTGCATTTTATCCGAATATTCGCTAATATTTCATTACTTGGAAGAAAAGTGAATGGGACAATTTCTTTGAAATTTTAATTAGAACAAGCTCAGCAACTTAATGCTATTTTGGTTCTTTTATTTGAGTTACTTTTCTACTACCGTGTAGGCTTGAATGGACTTAATTTCTTCAAAATTTTGAATAATGACTCTGGTTTCTTATTACCGCACATTGTACCTGAGCGGGCAGGGCCTCCAACATCAACGTGATTACGTATTTCCAGAGTTGGCAGCAATGTAATGCTATGTTAAACTTGCAATTTTTCACGCCGCGCGAGCCCGGGCTCATAATTAAATCTGACTCCGGGAAACTTTCACCCTCTGCGAGTTGATTCCTTCCAGAAACAGAGCTCCCGTCAAGAAAGAAATTACCCGGCAGGTATTTTGTTTGCTTGCGCAATCAGCCGTTTCTCGCTCCCTTGCGCAGCTGTCACTATCCGACTGTGATAATCAAGTCATTTCGTCGACGCGACGATCGTCCTGATTAAAATTGCGCATTTCGCGACTTGCGACGAAAATTCGACGCGACGAATTTTTCCAGGACTAATTACGAGATGAATAGTGTGGACTGTCGATGGTTACACGTGAGTTCGGTGACGCAAATGCAGTCGTAATTGGGATAGATTTTGCACAATATAGTTGCATGTGTCAGAAATCTGTGCTTTAAGAGGTGATTCCACTTTAAAATTTCGAGAGAAAAACGAGGGTGCTACTCATCATCTGTGAAACAGACCTCAAAACCCAAGAAAGCTTTTAAAGTTCAGGTTAAAATGGATGGGATATCCCACGCTATCAACAATAAAAACACACTAAAATACAAAAAACAAATGGGTTTACAAGGCTAGAGGAGACACAAAACAACCAGGACGTTTCGGGCCAATTACATGCCCATCTCAACTGGAACAGAAGCTATGAGAAATGTGCATGTAATTGGCCCGAAACGTCCTGGTTGTTTTGTGTCTCCTCTAGCCTTGTAAATCCATTTGTTTTTTGTATTTTAGTATGTTTGTATTGTTGTCTGCATTCGGGCTATTGTGTCTCTTGCTCTCTTTTCCCGCGCTATCCTGAGAGTCCACTTCTATATTAAGTCAAACTCTCCATGCAAAGATAGGAAGCAAATACATTAACAGGGTTGCCACTTTGTTAAGGGACTCCAAAACTAAAAACACAACAACCTGGCGAATCTGTTTGCTCCCTACTTTCGCATTGAGAGTTTGACTTACGAATACGATACCTACGAGCTGAATTTTTTTCTCAAATTACAGCACTGATTACTGACATGAGAAACAACTAGGGCAATGCATCATCTGAGGAGAGTGCTCAACGCGAAGGACCCATTTCGTTCCACCTCTGACGTACGAGCTTATCTCTATTTCCACTGGAGCCCCGAAAAGTATAGAGCTATACGGAGGAACGGGCTCAGGTGGAAATCGAGATACGCCCTTGCGCCAGAGAATTGACGGATTTGCATCACATCCAGCCGAAACTATTCTGAAACGGCAGCTTGGAAAAGCATGTCATTGCATGGGAGGAGCAACAAAAACACCATATTCTATGTCATCGATTTTGATTCGCGCTTGGCTCCACTTAACGCAATAAATCCCGGACTATTCAGATGTAATCGTTCTCGAGAGCGAACGCCCCCCCTCCCCTTCTCACCCACGTCGGGTGAATACGCTTTTACGCCGGGCCATACGGAAACGCGAACTGACCGCTGGAAAAACTGAAAAAGCGGATCCCCAAGGCTGAGGCCGAGACCCGTGCTAAGGAAAAAAACCGTATGAGCATTCAAGTGTTGCCAAATTTCCCTCGATAAAAATCGAATTTACTGGAAAAATTGTAAATATTTTATTCAAAATTTTCAGACAATTTTGTGGGCAATTTGATCAGAAATATCTGAAAATTTCGAGGGAAAATATACTTAAATTGCGCCGAAAATATATGTTTTATCGAGGGAAATTTGGCAACTCTTGCATGTTCATACGGCGTTTTTCTTTGGCATGGCAGCGTGGATCTTTCATATCCCTACGTGATGCTCCGTCTATTCTTCGCGGCTCTTTTGTGTAGGTCTTATCGCTCTGTCGCTTCAACTTCGGTTCCGCCTTGGGTCCATGCAAACGTTCTATCGCACCGTGTGTTGACCGGGTTTCTCCGAGCATTTTGACTTGACCGCGTGCAGTCGTTCCGTGTCCTGATCCTGAAACGTTGTTTCCATTTATGGATCAAAGATGAATGTACATTGTCGGCTGGCTTCGAAGGCCGTTGTGTCTCCCAACTACTGGGACCTGATCTATTTGTGTTTACTGGAAAAAAAAAAAACACATTGGATCTAGAGTCCAGACTCTTGAAAACATTGACAAGAAAAAGGAATCTTGATTCAAGCAGATTTAAGCTTAAATCAAAAGGAAATCCGCTTAAGTTAAGAGGCTTGATTCTTGATTTAAGCTGGATTCTGATTGAATCAAGAGTACTTTTTCTTGTCGATGTTTTTAAGAGTCTGGACTCTAGATCCAATGTGTTTTTTTCCAGTGCTTAGTCGTCTAAATGATGAAAAGAATCAAATTCGGTTCTATATTGAAAAAAAAAAATAGAGTCAAATTAAGTACTGAAAGCTTCAGAGTCTTTAAAGAATTAACTGGAGTCATTTTGAGTTGAGCGAATCATGATAAATTTAAATTCGAAGTGAAAGTAGAGTCAAATTTGACTCGATCTTATTCACAATAGGAGAGCAGAATAATAATATTTAAACGATGAAAATGTACATTTTTGCGGGCCTCATAATCCTACACTATTAGTGTCGAATTTTGTATTTCGACAGTGAAATTCCTTAAGCGAGAAGCTTAATTTGTGGCATCATTGACTTCCTGTCATGCTTCATTTCCGTTGTGGAATACTCCTCCACGTCGTGTCTTGAAAACTGTCTAAATTTTGCTTATCTCTACATGAAGAAAGCAACTAAATAAAGTTACTTACTAAGAAAAGTTTAAAAACGACAACGTCAATTACTTGTCTCCTACCTTCGACTTGGTTGCTCACGTTGCTCAGGAAACATCACAGGAAAAAAGACAAACCGAGACAAGCACACGGCGCAGAAATACAACTATTCGTGCTGGATGGATGTCCGTGTTGCGTCTGCAAAATTGAAGGCGCTATGGCACGAGGCGTGAACTCACAATGCTCCGTTATGTTTGTTCACATTCGGGAGAAAAATTACAGAATAAAGGCCCCATAACGTCTTCCATATCTTCAGCCGTGTTGACACTCGATTCATTTTTGTTTCTTCTTTTAAATTTGATGTCTGGTTTTTCCCCAATATGTTAGTAGATTTATTAAGAGCAAATGTTCTGACGGAAGCCTCGGGTCAATTTGACTTGGTTGGCTGGCAGGGTACGTTTCATTGCAAGCCACTTGGACTGCACTTTAGAACAAGGTACAACTATTTCTGGTTCATCCAGAAAAGCACCTATCTGCATAGGAAACAGATAATACACACGCTGTTCCTAAATTGCGTCAGAAATGGTGGTTCCTGATTGCAAATCGTATTGAAATTGCAATTTAAGTGTGGAAATAGGGTAAAAAGGGTCAACCTTCAACGTTAAGTAAAGGATTCCACAAGAACGAAGCGGGTCAAACGTCAAACGTGCAATACTTGAACAATTTATAGAATTTGAACGTCACTTCGGGTGCATATTGAGACATTCGATTCGTGTTTGACAAGTTACTAATAATTGATATGGTAGTCAGTTTGAATGCAAAGCGTAAAATCTTACATAAAAAATACGTTTAAACCTTTTAAAATCATACCATGGTATTGATATCTTCCAATTTTCTTTCTGTTCCAGTTTCTTGAACATTGGAGTAACTGAAGAATGTGTGCTGCCACTAGCTGAATATTAATCAAACTCGGCACGGAAGACAAGAAGTTTCCCAGAAGAAAACGATTTCATGCTTAACAGACACTGTAAAGATCACGCAGGAAAGATGTGCTCAACGAAATTCGAAATGATGGTGGAAAATTTTGTGCGGTCGGGAAAAATCGTGAAAAACTCTTCGCGCGAAGAAAGTGGACAGCCGTTCAAAGAAATTTTACTCCGGAATTTCTTTTTTATATGACCTTACAGTGTTGAAAAGTAATCACGATTGCAGAAGAAACCTCGCAGCAAAAAGTACACGTCATTAACTTGAAATGAAGTACCGATTTTACGTTTCACACACTGATGTAAAAACTACCCGCATAAGTACTTCAAATCGCTCAAAGCTGCAGTGAAGGGTCGTTAATATTCCATTCAATTTAACTCGCGGTTTTAACGTAAACAATATGCGGGAATACAATTTAAAAATCTTCCTTGTGGAAACGTGAAACGTCGCGTAGTGTTCGATGGGCGAAGTGAATTCGGGTCGCGTGGGCTTGTGCAAAAGCGAGTGAATTTGTCGGATTCTCCGGTCGGAAGATGGGTTGCCCGGGGGCGGAAATCCCTACCGGGTCCGGGGTGGGGCTTTGAAGCTTGAGCTTGCGAGCTTTGAGCTTTGAGCCCGTCGGAATGTGAGGCTCGTCGGACGGTGTGAACTTATGAGAATCGCGCGCGATGGCCGAGCCGCTCATGAGCCTGGGGAAAGAAAAGTGGATCCTGAACCTCCTGTGTCGCCTCATCTACACGACCTTCACGACGACCTCGGACAGGATGAACCAGCTCGAGTGCTCCTTCGTCCACCAGACGAACCGGTTCGTCTACCGCAACACCAACGACTCCAACCTCCTCGACCTCTTCGGGGAGCTGTCCCCGCCGTCGGACCTCAACTCCTCAGAGATCTACGATGATCGGACGTTTCTCGATAACAGCACCCTCACCGACGCCCTCATCAACTCGCTCGACAGCGACGTGAACAGTGTCCGGAACGCTAGTTTCCTCTTCGAGTGTTCGGACCCGGATAGCGGGGATGAGCTGGTCTGCGGCCAGGACCTCCGCGTTAACATATCATACTTCAAGAGGCATTTAGTGAGGACGACGCCGTTTCGGTTCCAAGTGGTCATTTCGGCTCGGATACACTCGGGCTTCCTCCTCAACGCGAGTAACTTGTTCATGCACTGCGGGGAGAACACTTCCGCATCCGACGGCTTCTTCACGTGTTACCTCGAGGTATATATAATTTCGGTGGCGTGGCGTGCTTTGCGATATATCGATTGATCGGCTACTTAAACCTACACTGAAAAAAAAAGTAGCTTGGATCAAGCATGATAATTCTTGAATTAGCCGCCAAGAATTTTCTTTATCTTGCTTTAAGCTGACTTTTTCTTGATTCAAGAAAAATAATACTTGGGTTAAGCAAAAAAGTAGCTTATACTAATCAGCAAAATTCTTCATTTAAGAAGAAATACTTCTCGGCGGCAAATTTCAGATTCTTTTTTTTTCTAGTGTATGGAAAAGTATCGATAAACAGGGTGTTCGCAGCGAGCACCTTAATAATCGATTATTTACCACAGCTTCAAATGGGGAAATATCGATGGATCGCAAAGCACACCACGCCACTGCATAAATTTATCCTGGGAAATGATCGCATCCAAACGTACGAACGTCTCGGTTAAAATCAAAATATCTGATTGTTATTAAGTAGAAAGAAAACAAGGAAAAGGAAAAGCGGAAACGAGGCTAAAATACATACGAGCCGAAACAACAGGGTGTTCGCAGCGAACACCTTAATAATCGATTATTTACCACAGCTTCAAATGGGGAAATATCGATAGATCGCGAAGCACACCACGCCACTGCTTAAATTTATCCTGGAAAATGATGGCATCCAAACGTGAGAACGTCTCAGTTAAAATATCTGATTGTTATTAAGTAGAAAGAAAACAAGGAAAAGCGGAAACGAGGCTAAAATACATACGAATATACGGGACGTTTCGGTGTCTCACGACACCATTATCGACTGCTGAAATTAGTAAAATACAAAAATATAAAAGAAATTAAAATCGAAAGAAACCAGCAGGGCGTTACACGGTGATGGCACTTTTTATTTTAATGGACCACTAGACAAGGTACGAATTTAAGCGATCTGATACATGTTTCTTAACCAGAATTTCACGTGGAAAACGATTCACACAACGAAAATTACGGAAACCAACTCCTAACGAAGATATTAACGTTTTTATTTCACATTGGTTACGAGGAATTTGAACTGCCCGCTCACAAGAAACTCAAAACTCTACGTGAGTCAAATCGCCCACTACAACGGTTTCAGCAAGCTTCTCAATCGAGCAATGTTCATTTCCCATCATATGTGTTGTTCAAACTATTAGCAATTTGCTACAACTGAGCCAAAGCGTCAAGATTAAGGTTGCCAGATTTTTATATCGCAGAGACTGTCATGATAACGTTTAGCGCGCGATGTGAATCACGTAGAGCATTGTGTTTTCATGAGCGGGTGGTTTGAATTCACGCATTAAGAATCATTAAATAACTTCGTAAGGAGTTAATTTCGGTAAATTTCGTTGTGTGCATCGTGTTTTACGTAAAATTTTGGTTAAGAAACATGTATCAGAATGCTGAAATTCGTACCTTATCTAGTGGTCCATTTCTTTTTTATTTTTGTATTTTACTGTTTTTAGCGGTTGATATTGGTGTCGAACAATGAAACTGGTGACATATTAATGCGGCTGACAGTTTTCTGGTAAAACTACGATTTGTGGGTGGTGATTTGAATAGATTCACTGATAAAGAGTCAAAAGGCTCGAATGTTTTCAGTTTCCATTGTTATACAGGATTTTTAAAACTATTACAGCATAGAGCGATGATACCAATTGCTGGATTCAAGAACACCATTTTAAGAATATTACAAACAGAAATATCTATCAAAGAAGGAGAGAATTAAAACATGGGTAAATAAGGCTAAAACATTAAAAAAACTAAAATACAGGACGTTTCGAGCTGTTACCAGCTCATTTTCAGCTGCAAAGAAAAACACAAAAAAACAGTAAAAAATTGAGTGGCGACCTAACCCCAGCCGTTATCACAAATATCAGCCAGCCATTATCAGTGTGATAACGGCTAGGGTCAGGTGGCAACTCAATTTATAACTGGTTTTTTGTGTTTTTTGCAGCTGAAAATGAGCTGGTAACAGCTCGAAACATCCTGCCATTAGTGTTTTTAATGTTTTAGCCTTGTTCACCCATGTTTTAATCCTCTCCTTCTTCATTCGTATATTCGGGCTCTGTTTTTGTGCATTATCTTTACGGGTTCGATGGTGATTAACCACCTAAAAATTTTAGAGAAAAGCGCGAGTGAGGGGAAAACTTGACAATACGACAGAGAGAGAGAGAGAGGAACGAGAGCAAAAAAAGCCATTTCGTCACGAATGGCCACCAACAACGTAATAAACCTGTCTCCGTCAAGAAAGATGGATATGTTATGCCGCGTTATCCTAGAAACGGCCGGCGTGCTTGCGGCGGCGCCCATCTACATCTGATCGCGTGAAATATATCGAACGCCGGGCGCGGCGCATAATGCGCCAGACTGCTCGCGGAGGAATCTGGCGACATGGGCGCTTATGGGATAGTGCGTGGCGCACACTGGGTCGAGTCAATAGGAGAGGTCGGACAAAATTTGGCAACTTTAAATGCTTACTACTCCGTTTATACAAAACTTTGAGGTTCCAAAAGTGATTCCATCGGTTTCTTCGTGAAATTTTCTTCTTCAAGCACCCCTTGTAATTTAAAATGTGACGAAATTAATAAATACATTGCGGCAGTTTTAGCTAAAAGTTTCATGTCCGACCTCTCCTATTGACTCGATCCACGGTGCGGCGGCCGCCGACCACCAATCCTAGGAAAACGCGGCATTACTGCCAGTGCTGCCCTGCTTAGGAAAAACGCCGTTTGAACCCTCAGGCGTTGCCAAATGTCCTTTGATAAAAGATGAATTTCCTGGTAAAAATGTGAATATTTTTCTTCCCATTTTTCATATAATTTTGTTCGTAATTTCACCCAAAGTTCCTAAAAATTTCGAGGAAAAATATTCATAACTTGCTTCAAAAATAAACATTTTATCGAAGGAAGTTTGGCAACTCTTGAATGTTCATACGGCGTTCTTCCTTAGCACGGTAGAGTGGTGGCAGTACTCCCATTGTCAACAATGGCTGGTCAACGTCAACATTGGCTTCCAATATTGGTCGATATCAACACTCTGATTAGCCGTTCATGTAAATACGATGGCAGCCCTTCTCGGCCACCGAACGTCTCGACAAATCAATACTATTCTTCGGCTAAATCTTCTGTCAACTTGATAACATTGATTGATTTTTCCAAGGAAGAATATTCACAACTTCTATCGAAAATAAATATTTTCTGAGAGGAAATGCAGGGTGTCTACTAAAACAGGCTGGTCAAAAATGAGTACTTTTACAGTACATTCTCAAAAAATTCAGTACCTCCTCCGACAGAAAAAATCCGTACTTTTTCAGTACCTCCATTTGACGAAATTAGAAAAAAATTAAAACATTTGAAATTGCACCAGAAATGACCAAATATTTTAAAAAATTCCGGAACTTTTCGCGGAATTTCCGCACTTTTTCAGTACTTCCGGACCGTCCTTAAAAAAACAGTACTATTTCCGGGCTTTCCAGACTGGTAGACACCCTAAAATGGCAACATTCGAATGCTCATGCAGCGTTACCACTCAGCACGACAGTATGGTAAGACGGTATTAGAGTACCTCTATAGCGAGAGTATATGGACAGATCGCTTGATGGAGAGCTTAGGGCCCAAAAGTGCAGCCACCCTTCTGAGCAACTTCTAACACACGAAATTTCACTGCCAGCCTATAGATTTCAATTCTAACCAAGATGGCCAAGAATGTACTTAAATGAGCGTTCTTTCGCAAAAATAAGTAAACCTGTGCAAAAAGTAAGCCAATCACATGCTTTATAAACGACGGTTCGTAACAATCGTACTTGTAAATCACTCTGGACATTTGAAATTCATAGGTTGGCTGCATTTCTGGGCCCTAACTTTATTCGCGGAGGCATCGGTGAAGGCCTGATGAATTTTCGGAGTTTCACATATGTCTATACTCTCGCTATACAGGTACTCTAGACGGCATTGTCTTCAATATTGTGGCATTTTGAGAAAAGAAAAAAATTGATCGTTGTTATTATAGGTGGAGAGGCCTGTGCGGGAAGTCGCGGACGAAGATGAGAGTGGGGTGGTGGCGCCCAAGTACGGTTGGTACTTCTTGGTCGTCATCGTCTTCATAGTGGCCGGCGGCGTGGGCAACATCCTCGTTTGCTTGGCCGTCTGTCTCGACAAGCGGCTCCAGAACGTCACCAACTACTTCCTCCTGTCGCTGGCCATCGCTGATCTCCTCGTCAGCTTGTTCGTCATGCCGCTAGGTGCCATACCGGGATTCTTCGGTGAGTGGTAGGAGGCAAACGCAACTGGATTCAGTTCATTTTTTGGACAGATTATGACTGTTGCTTCACCGATGGAATATTAAGCAATCAGATTCTTCAACCAAATCCTGAAGAAAACGAGCCAAGTTTCAAAGTTTCATTGTACCATAATTGTGTACTTTGTACTTTGGCAATTGAGCGCATGTTCACTAGCCTCTTGTTAAGGGGTTGATTTCTAGACTTCCAGTTGTGTGATTCGTTTTCCTCGTAAAATGAAGAAGAAACATGTTGAGCGGTGCTTAAAAACACACCTCGTCCACAGGCCCATTAAGAAAGCATCGGCATGAGCAGATCAAAAAAGTCTGAAAATCATCCCTTACCATACAATATGGTCCATATTATAAAGTTAACAGACTTCGGGTAGCATAAAAAACATCGAAAATGCTAAAATTGAACGTGAACAAACCTAAAATTATGAATCTATTCAATGACTTAAACTTAAAACACCAAAAATAAATAACTACTGATCATATATTTACATGAACATCCTAGAAAAGGTGGAAATCCAGAAATCCTCTACCCCACCGATAAATAGCATTATTATTACTGAACATAGTTTTTTTTTGTGTATGTGTGCGTGTCGCACTAGGTGGTTAAGACACGCTTGATAAAATGTAACTTGCAAAAATATTAAGTGACTAAAATTAAAGATGTTAGAATTTTTAAATGAGCTACATAACTACCAAATTAAGAAGTGACTTCCTAAAAGTTGAAATGTTCAATAATATTATTAAGCGAAAAAGCCATTAAAAATTCTGATCTGCTATTTTCATGGCGCAAAATTTTGTTTTCGTAATGCAACTTCACATCCTTGTACAAAAATAAACTACATTGCTTGCAACTTACTTTTTAGGATACTTTAGAGTATAATCCGTCAAAAGTTCAAAGTCCAATTTTTCGACTTGTTATCCTCGTCGTCCTGAAAATTAACCCTCGAGGAGACTGAAGAGGTGCTAAAAGGTGAAAGGGTGAAAATAAAATATTTAGCCGGCTCCTCTGAACTTGAAAAAGAGTGACTTTTAATGAGGAAAACCGTGGAAATGAAGTTCCTGCTCCGCTTTCAATTACTTTCGGTTGAAAAGTTTCCGCAACGCCCGCACATATATTTGTGAAGGGAGGAAGCAATCTACAAGGGGATGTAATCAGAGGGTTTTTGACTCCCCCATCATGCTTGTTATTATAAATATAAAACGCGTTGTGAACATTGTAATCGAATGTAAGCGTAAGGGAATTCGTTGAAACCACAAGTGCGATCATAATTAGAAGATCTTAAATTTAATTTCGATTAACATTGTAAGAGCTGTCAGATTTTGGCATCTGGTTAGAACGCTTCCAGACAAACTGGACATAAAAGTACGGCAAAAGTTGCTTCAAATGGTAAAGCGATAAGACCTTTTCCGTTTTACATTCTCGTGAGAGAGAATTCGTGACAATGGGAGTCATGAGCCAATTAGAAGGAATTCCACTGGGATTCTTTTCTCTCTTTCTCTAGAGAATTATGCGATAGAAATTGGATTTAAAGAGAAAACAACTTTCGATATTGGAATGCGAAATCAGCAAACGCAAATTTGTACCCCTGGGATAAAAATGCGGTATTGCGGGTGGTGAATTGTTTGCAGAGAAACGAACACAGCAAGATCAGAGATTTCCCAACGATTAAAACGCTGGGTGCAGGAAGGGAATTTCTTGGTTGCGGTGTCTCAGGCTCTCCGTTAACGTTTGTTACTATGATTGGAGCAAATGCATGGGATATATAAAAAAACATTTCCGGAATTTTCTTTATGATTTTACAATGCTGAAAACTGAAACTTTCAGAGGATTCACCCGAATCTTCCCACTCTAAAATATAGGTATACTAATAGTTGCGATTCTGTAACAAAACGCAAGCAAGAATTGCTCTTTCTGTACCCAACACCGGAATTTTCGCGAATACAGCCGCAACTACGCTGTTTCCAGGCGACGCACCAAAAAAAGGATACCTAAATTTAGGTAAAATTTTGATATCAGAATTAACGATTTTACGATCCTAGCTCGCAAACTTTACAATCCACCTTATGAGAATCATGTAGATTTCTACGCTGTTACAATTTCAACTTAGCAAGACAACGTGGCTAGGCATCCAATGCAAATAGATGGACTCTTTGGCATACCATGGCCTTACATCGCGTCATAAAAAATGAAGCTCGAAGGTGTGTCGGTGACAAGAAAGGCACGTTCTCCCATAGATTCAGACTTTTACTAGAGTGACTTAACCCCTGATGGGTTGTATAATATTTAACATTCTTCCCTGAGCTTGCTCAGGCTTCAGCCGAGTGGCTGTAGAAACCCATGAAAGGCAGAGAATGTGGAACACACATTTATTTCGCGTGATGAAAAAATAAAGTTCTTCTTCAGCTCCAGTTTTTTTTTTTTTTTTTTTTTTTTGTCTTTTCACCACATCTTAAAATTTTGGGACTTTGAAACATATAATTAACGTATGAAGTAGGCGTTGAACTAATACTTTTCAACCATAAAGAAGCCGCATAAAAAGAGAGATAAGAAAAAAGAGTCGTGAGGAGTTTTAATCTTTTCGTTTGATCAATGGAATCTAAATTTTTTTTAGTGAAAGTAATTTTGTAAAGGAACTTTTTACACAGAGGCAGTAATACGAGGAGTCTCTCCGCTTTGAAAAAGTGCTTTCGCTCATTTAAATAGATTTATCATTTGATAGAAAACCGTTACAGTCCGCTTTCAAGAGATGGTCAATAGAAGAGTCGTACATATATAAAACGTGAATAAATCCTTTATAAAAAAAAGCTTACTTGATGGGATGTAAAAAACTTAATTATGGTTTCTGACTGTTTATTATAATAACACCTGAACTTACGACGCACATACTGTAAAACTATTCTTCAGAATATCTCCTTACAACCATGAATAATTTAAAAAAATCTAATTTACTTTGCTTCTTTACAGATATTAAACGGAAATTGTAGAATTGGAATCATTAAGACTGAATTCAATAGTTCAAAGTAGAAATTATAGAGAATGCTGGATTTAATTATTTTGAGATTTGATTGCACGCTCTAAATAGTGATTTAATTGAAAAGATTCAGAGGAAAAAAGTTATTACCTAGTTGTACGAGGACGAGGAAAAAATAAAAGTAGCATTTCAACAAAAAACTGGAATCGTTAATCTTAACCCAACGATCAATTAGTGATGATGCCTCCTGGGACGGGTCGCTTCTAATTTCTCACCGTAATGATCTTCCTCAAGATATTCTTTTCCTCGTTGTTGGACATTAAAAAAAAGCAGATGCGTTGAATCATGCGATGAATAATATTTCTTCTGCGGGAAAAAGGACTGAAATGAGTGTAGGGTAAAAAATCTATTTGATAAAAAAGATCCAACATGTTCAGAACGAAAAAATATACTAAAAGAAGTTCCAATTAATCCTCTACAAACACCAAAAATAAAATATAAAACATATCTATGTACATAGAACCGTTCAGAGTAAAATACTCCGAGTCGAACATAAACTGCGGTAGAAACTAATTAATGGAGTGTTTTACAAGTATAGTAGCTCTAAAAGTTCGAGCATGTTAAACTGCTCCCAACTCATGAATGTTTGATATGGTTGCAATTCGCGAAACGTTTTTTCAGATACAACCTGTAAAAGTTCTGATACATCGTGTTCAGGGCTCAAAATTGTTGGATCTAAATGGAACGCTACCTACATTGGCTCGAAAGTGAAATTAATTGATTACGATTCACATTGCAGGATTTCACACTTCTAGTATTCTTGTTTGCAAACTGTGATACCGATTTTTCGACCCAAATTGAATAAATAAAAAAAAAAAAAAAAAAAAAAAAAAAAAAAAAACCCCGCCTGAAAAGGAGCGTAACAAGGCTTGTAACATAGTATTATAGAAAAGGACACTTTCGGCAAAAGCCGAAAGCAATTCAACTTGAAAAGAGGCTCTTGCCGGAGATTAGAATAACTTGTCATTGCAAAAAATACATAATATAACGGTAAATATTTATTCGAGGGTTTGACAAATGTCAAGGTAGACCCAAATCAGCCTGAAAGTTTTCAAGATCATAGAATATTTCCATTGATATACCTGTAGTTTTTTTTAACGGCAAATCAATGCAATCCCCCCTTCCAAGTATTTATTTCCGAAGTCACACTGCTGAAATTTATTCGGAGCTAATAAAAATTAACCTTTTAATGATGCTATGCTTGGAGCCTGCTCGAATTTGATGGATCATTCACATTTCATTTGATTTTGACTGATTTACGATTTTCTTTAAAAACTTTTTTGATTTCTATTTTTGAATTTAGCTGAAAAGACTTCGATGAAATGATAGGTAAATATGATGAACGAAGTTTTAAAATACACATATTACCTTTGACGAGTAAGGTTCATTAACTCTTTCGAGACGGGCAATAAGAGCCTGGAGGCAGATGATGTGTTCAGACGTGAATTTTATCCTAGAGTCTGGTGCCTATTATATTGTTTCACCTGACATAAAGTCTTTCGTAAGCTTTGACAGTCTCTTTCATAAAGTTACGAGACGTCCCCATTGTGCTTGTCGCTAGTTCTCCGCGGTAAACACATGGAAGTAATAAAGTCAACTTTGTTTTGCATAATTTGGCGGGAGGCCGGTTGCCGAATTTCGAACATATCGTCACTCCTCAGGCATATAAAGGGCATATTTCAGTTTACAGGCGAGCCATATGCGAGCTCCGTGTGACTATATGCTTCTTGGGGTTCACGCGAAAATAAAGATACGCCCTCACGTAAAAGGCGCCATAATTTATCGTCCGTTGCTTGTTTTGAGTTCCAAGCGAACATTCTCGAAACTGATGAGTTAACATATTTGCGAGTTTTCTTCATAATTTGACTGATCTCATTTGAATGAACTTAACGATTCCACTTAGACAACAGCCATTTTATTTGCAAAAAATATTGTCGTGTTGCAAACTTTAGATTGAGCGTGATTTTGTTGATGCTAATAATATCGACGGTGTAAGTCGGCAATCACGTAACTCGGTTTGAGACTTCGCAGACTGCTTGTCATACTTTATTTTTTAAACGGAAAAATACTCAAAGGCAATTATTTAAAACTGCCCTAATTTTTCCTCTTTGTGCGGAGAAAATTCTGCATTAACTTCAAGGAATGATGTCAATTTGTTCTCCTTTAAAAAAAAAAAAAAAAAACATAAAGGCGGAGATTTTCAGACCACGCAAACGAGTAATGGGATTGCCGACTTACACCGTCGATAGTCCTTACACGAATTGTGAAATTAGGAGTGTATTTCAGACATTCCTTGTGCGCGCTCATCGCGATTTTTCAGCCATTCTCTGAAAGAAACACATCTTCTTTTTGTTCTAGCCGAAGTTTAAAACCGGCCCTTTCTCGTTTAAAATACAGCAGGTAACACGCAAAAAACAATGGAAAAAAAAAACACATTGGATCTAGAGTCCAGACTCTTGAAAACATTGACAAGAAAAAATACTCTTGATTCAATCGGATTTTTGCTTGAATCAAAAGGAAATCCGCTCAAATTAAGAGGCTTGGTTCTTGATTTAAGCTAGATTCTGATTGAATCAAGAGTACTTTCTCTTGTTGAGGTTTTTAAGAGTCTGGACTCTAGATCCAACGTGTTTTTTTTTCCAGTGAACGTTTCCTCTCCAAGTATTAGACATCACATTGATGTTTTTTCTGCAGGTTACTGGCCGCTGAACATTGTCTGGTGCAACGTGTACGTGACTTGCGACGTGCTGGCGTGTTCGGCGTCGATCATGCACATGTGCTGCATCAGTCTGGGCCGCTACCTCGGCATTCGGAACCCTCTAAAGACGAGGCACACCTACTCCACCAAACGCCTCGTCGGCATCAAGATCTCCCTCGTCTGGGTTCTCTCCCTCTGCGTCAGCGGCTCTGTCACATATTTAGGTTAGTCCCCACTACCACACTGAAGAAAGTTATGGACATGTACCGTCCGTTCTGGGCTCAGAGGTAGACTGACCGAAAACCAGAAAATGTCTTGCTCTGTTTAAGTATCGAACAATTCGTCGTCTCCGGCACGAAGGAACGTAACTCCACTCCAAGGTCGCCAAATTGACTCAAACAATTAACTTATGAAACATAAATATACGTAAGCAATTTTTATCCAAAATATCTCTGTTTTTTGCTTGGGATCTAGAGAAAAATCAGGGAAATTTTCAGTCAGAAATGCCCAAGATTCTCTTGATTAATAGGCAATTTGCCAGGGGAAATTTGGCAACATTGGAATGGAGTTACGTTCTTTCGTTCGGGAGACGACGAATTTTGCAAAAAAAGAAAAAGTAGAATCTTTAATGAACCTGTTTAGCAAAACCAACAAGATATATAACAATATATTACATGTTTGAAAACTAACCTAGTTTGGCTCCGTGTTTAAAATTGTAAAATAAAAATGAATAAAATAACTACAGTTTTCTTACAGATACAAATTTTTTAGAGCAGCCCAAGGCATTATAAGAGTGGAAAAAGCAAGGAGGAAAAACGGGAAACAAGGCTAAGAATACACAATTAATAAAGCCCGAGACGTTTCGACTCAAAACTGAGTCATTTTCCCTTTTTTAAATTTGTATTGTTTCCGACTGAAAATGACTCAGTTGCGAGTCGAAACGTCTTGGGTTTTATTAATTATGTATTTTCAGCTTTCTTACTTGATGCGTATTATCACAAACGTAATCTTCGGACTACAATAATTAGAAAGCTTCCGCACCGACTGAAGCAATTAAACCCGGTAAAAACAGAGCGAGTATGGTTGAAAGCCTTTGCGCGCACGGTCGTTTGCACAAGCGGAGGCAATTCAATCTTCCAAATACGAAGATATCCTTACTGAAGAAACGAGCTGAAAGCGGGTAAGTCATGAAAGAGCAGCCAGGTTTGATGTGAGAGTTCATAAGTTTCGGAATCCTCGCATTCGGCTCGGCTCCCCGAGGCATTAATATCTGCATAAAGCAGAGCAATTAGCACGAGCAACAGGTGCTTTTTCTGCATGACAGGATTTCCACTTTGATAAAACTTCACTGCATATTTCCACCTGAGCGGATTCGTTCGTCCGAAAAGTTTCCCTTCCTTCGAGTCTCCCCGCCAAGACCGACTGACGGACCATCCTTCAATTTCGGGTCGGGTCGTTCTTCAAACGACTCCTTTCCTAAGTAGCCCACCAGGCTGATAGTTGGAATTGATAGACAAAGAAGACATATGGATATGGAACGATCCTCATGGTTGAAATGGGTGGTTCCCATAGACAAAGGGGAAAATGATGGACTAACACCAACTTAGGGTCGTATTCATAGTCGTTCTTCAAACAGCGTCTTTCCTGAGTACCCAAGCAAGCTGATAGTATAGTTAGTATAACTTTGAAAGTGGGTCTTTTAGAAAGCGTTAGAATGATTTACCACTGCAAAAATCTGAAAATATGTTTTATAGGTCAAAATTTTTCACATGAAGCACCTTAAATACTATCTCGTCATCACTACATGAAAATGAAGATAGCTATTAGTAAAAAAAGCGAAAAAAAAGATGTTGGAGGTAATTTAATGAATTAATCTAATTTCTGTGCTAAAAAAAAAGGGCGATTAGGATAGGTCATGGACTGATTGCAACGAGATGAAATTAACTTATTTGAGGTAGGCACATATTGTCTATTTTCGTGTACCTTTTCGGAATCAAACCATAATATAAATGTGCATTGTATGGTGCATTATTCATTCTCTTAATTCAATTTGATATTTTTCTTCTGTATACAGGGGTTTCAAATCCGAGCAACATAATGCCCGACGATCGAGAATGCGTTATCAACAATCGTGCATTCTTTGTTTTCGGCTCATTAGTGGCGTTCTACATTCCAATGCTCATCATGGTAGTTACTTACGCACTCACAGTGCAATTACTCCGGAAAAAGGTGAATGTTTTCATTAATTACTTGCCGAGCAGCATTCCTCAGATGCTGTACAATTATTAAATTCAAATCCCGTGCTTTCAACAATAACTGCATAATGCATGCTGAGCGTTTTAAAAACTCGTTAGTAAGCGTGACGCTGAACGATTTCACATCAGTTTAAGGTTATGCCTGATAAGTGGGACAAATACATTGGAAATCAGACACATTTGTGACTATCCATAAATACGTGGCAAAATAAGAGAAAAAAAATGAGATGTTTTAGTTTTTACGACTTATGAACTACAAAATTTCATGACGATAACACGTGATCGACGGAAAATCATGCTTTCTCGGTTACGGAATCAATATAATTTGTGCTTGCAATGTTTTTCATTTTGAGAGTAAGTCATGTTTATGGAAGATTCACAAAATGTGAAAAACTTACGACGGTAATTTCATTCTTATCTTAACAATTTAATTTAAATTATTATACTAAGTTCAAACTGGTGACACTACTATTTCTTCTGTCATTAAAAGACCATTCTTGGAAAAAATAAGATGTGGCTGGTTGTGACTGAACCCTAATCTTGAGATTCAACCATATTAATTGAAAAAAATGACCACATCTGAGTTCTTGAGACTGGACCTCAACTTGAATCGTGACTGACCGCAAATAGTTGCGTCTGAATCAAATTAGACGAAGGTAATAATAGGTGGACTGAGGATATAATTAGGCACGGACAACTATCTTTTTTTCGGGTTGAGTAACTTATTTCAATCGCCTTAAAAGTCCCCTAATGTTTCAAAGAGTTCCAGTACCTGCCGATAGCGTTCCTTCCTTTCGTGAAAAGGAACAAAGAATGAACATCAGAAAGCGTTTCTGCTTGGGATATAAAGCTTCCTCTCTGCTCTATTTTTCGGGCTGAAGTGAAAGACCGTCTCGGTTCCGGTATTACTCAATTTTTTCGTGCTCACATTGACTGAAAGAAGGGACTCAAGAGATCAGCGTCGGGCTAATTTCCATACGAGTATGCATTTTATTATGCACATGTGCTACCATGTATATTTTTCAGAGGAACGCGCACCAATTCCGAGAAGATTGCACCCCACGAGTCAGGGCCTCTCTGCCGCGCGGAGGAAAAACGCCGTATGGACCTTCAGGCGTTGTCAAATTTACGTTGATAAAATACACATTTTCTGGTTAACTCATGAATATTTTCCTTCTAATTTTTCAGATAATTTTGATCGCAATTTTACCGAAAGTTCCTGAAAATCCCAAGGAAAAATATTCATAATTTGCCTCAAAAATAAACATTTCATCGAAGGAAATTTGGCAACTCTCGAATGCTCACACTGCGTTCTTCCTTACCACGGCAGCGCTGTGCTCTCAAATAGAAAAAGAACCTTGATAAAAATTCAGATGGATGCAAAAGACTTGCCGAGATGGAACACATTCGAGAGACCATCTTCATCATGCAACAAGGCACTGACAGGGCTCAAGTTACAGTACCGTCCGCACTACTACGACATGCGAGAGGGTCCGCGTTGAAATTTCGCTCAAAACATGCTGATCAGGCTTATATCGTCCGTAGAGTCAACTTAAAAATGAGAGATCGGGGTTTATTATAAATAATAAGTTCTGTGTGTTCTAACCCCCCTTCCGGTTACATAAAGTGCAACGAGAGTCGACATAACCGCAGGAAACATATTTACATGTTTCTAAGACAAGAGATACATTCGAGGAACATTTCTTTCCATCTTTGATAGTAGGCAGTCTTTCATTCAGGGTACACTGGTAAAAAAAAAAAAAAACCTCTTGGTTCAAGAGTGCAGTTTCTTGTCGCCGGATTTAAGAGTCTGGACTCTTGTTTCAAGCGGATTTTGAATTGAATCAATGCAAAATCCGCTTGAAACAAGAGTTCAAGACTTAAATCCGGCGACAAGAAACTGCACTCTCAAGTCAATGCACCGCGGCACTGGTCCAAGATGTTTTTTTTTTTACCAGTGTAGGAAAAAAGTAGCTCTCAAAATAAATTCCAAAAATCAATTCAGAGTATTAAACTGCAATCAACTTTTGACTTATGTAGCCTAGGCTTTTTAACCAAGATCGTCTAATATCAAAATCCTAAAAAAAATGGCAACGGCTCGGGGGAAGATGGTCACATTAGTAATATACTTTTGTATTTTCGGCAAGCATGGAATCTGAACTAAGAAACTGAGGTTATTTCTGGCTCGTGGGATGAATTTAGACATTTCGGATGCTTTCGTCGCTTCGTGTTATGCTTGGTATACTGACAATAATACATTTTACTTTAATTCTTTACCCAATCTAGTTGTCCCTTTCAAAATTGGCGGGAAAGTCTCGAGGAAAATGCGTAGCAGCGCATGGATCGTTCATTCATTATGCCACACTCGATAAAATGAGATCTTAAATTATGTGACGTCGAGCGAAAATCTCTATAGTTCCTGTAAGAGTATCAAGGATCAATGATGAATTTAAATGTGGAAAAGATAGGATTTTGTAAAGAGTCATGCAATCTTTAAGGTGAGTTAAGACCTCCGTGATAAGTGACGATGCGGGAAGGCGAGAGTCTAATTTTACAAATTTTGTCGTGATGTAGTTCAAGAATGGTCCCATATTAACTCAACTTCAGGATTCACTTTGAGCTCAAAGGCCGGAGCTTAAATTAGAGACAAAAGGGTTTACTTTGAACAGTTCTCAGGCTTTGCCTATTAAAACCGAAATTGAAACTGTAGGTTACGAGCGAACTTTTGTCTGGAATGGTGTTTCGGTGCCTCTTCTCGTATTAAAACTCTGAAGGAAAGGTAAACTCTTTCTCTTTATCGCGAGGTAAATATTTAGGACTTTATCGACGACTAAGTACCAAACGCTGAGAAATGTTAGAGATCGAGCACCGGATACATTTAAGGGAAATAATTTCAGTGTCAGGCTACGTTCTAAAAAATGATGCAAGAAATTCATTGTCCTCCGTGCAAGTTTCAAATTAGAAGACACTTGGCTTGAAGTACCCCGGCGAGATCTTCAGGATGCCTCCTGAGTGATGAGCATTACTAATTGTGTCACTCACTCTGGGTCCTTGTCAGGAGTAGGTTGAAATACCAGTTCGTGTTTATTTCCTAACAAGATGCGAAGAATCTCCAGTAATGAAATAACCGGTGGGAGGGGCCGCACTGAAAAGAAAATTTCGGTGTATTTACCGAGAAAAGGGTAAAATTACCGAGAATTCAGGGTTCTATTTGATCCCAGTTTTTTTCTTGGTAAAATTACCATTTGTGGTATTGGTAATTTTACCGAGAAATCTCGGTAAAATTTTTGAACTTTCTCGGTAATTTTACTGGACCTTGGTAAAAACGCCAATATTTTTTATCGACTGTGGTAGAATTAACGAGATAAAATGGCAAAGTTACCAGGAATGGATTACCAATAAAAAAGGTATTCTTACCTGAAAAAAACAGTAAAAATACCGTTGTTTATGTAAGCTTACCAGTATGTCTTGGTAAAATTACCAATAATTGGTAAAAAAGTGAGATGGTAAAGGTACCAACGGACCTTGGTAAAAACGCCGAGAATTTTTTTTCAGTGCGGAGCAAACCTCTGTTAAATGATATTCCTTATATACGGTAGATACATAAGACAAATTCTTATTTTAATTAATACGTAAAACTTTATAAGTTACCGCGTCCATGAATTAAAACGTTCTCCTTCTTCAGAAAAAACGTGAAGTTGTGTTACTAGAAGTTGCAAGCAGAGCTCATTTTCACATTTCTACGATGGAACGAAATGGTGAGCATGCTGATTTTGCTTATGATTGCCGGCTATGGTAAAATTCCAAACTTGGTTGATCTCAATAGGAACGCGAGACGAATGTTTCAATTGATTGTTCCTGATTTTATTTTTCAATTCTGCGCGGTATTTCTTTGTATATTCTTAAAATCTGCAAGCGGTATCATTGCCATCAATTCTGCGGATACTTAAAAGAGGGAAAACTAGAATATCAATAGAACCGACATCTTTTTAATCCCTAATCACGGTATCGTGCTCCTATGAACAAGTCCCCAAAATCATACTGTTGACAACATCGACATATGCTAACATTTAGATACTTTAATTGGTTTTCGAACAAGCATGATAACAATATAGTGCTTATCAAGTTATTAGCAAAGCCGATCAGAACTGACTCAACCTGCCTTAATTTTACGTGCGGTATGATATCTATCAATTCCATCCATTACTTTGCTGTTTGCGACATTAGATGGAGCACTGACTGTGAGATGCTAGACGGCGTGATGATACAACTATATCAACTCCGATGTGGCTAAAATTGCATACCCTCGGAATTGAAGGATACCTGAGTTCTCACGTACGATTCGTCGATATTATAATGTTGCGCTGGGCTGGAACGCGCAACCGTGTAGGATGTAGGTGCATAATACTACTTCCACTCCTTGATGGCTCAAAATGCATGAGCGCAACTGAGTTTCTCTCCTGAAATTTAAGCGCAAACGGCAAAAGTTAAAACCTCCATTCCGCTGTCGAAAAATGAGGCAGATATTAAAATCAAAATAATCAGCCGATTAATGGAGGCTTGCATAAAATACTATCATAAATTTCTCGTAAATATATGTAGAAAAGTCTTTCAAAAGTACATAAATGGAGGCTCACCAACTCTTGTTACAATGGAAATTTGCCAGGTCCTAGCTGGAAAAAAACCAAGGTTATCAGTGTACATTCATGAAAAACGACAAAAAGACAAAAATTTCTTGGCGTGGCGGGCGTGTTTTGCGATATATCGACTGATCTGCCATTTAAAACTCAACAGGTTTTACATATTTTGAAACCGATATCAGTATCTATGGGAAGGAATACATTTCCTCATAAGAATTGAGACTGTTTTCAAGAAAAATGAATGCTCAAGATCCTGCTTTATTTTTTTGTGCCTCATTGTAGGATATAATTTTTTCTTTTCCTAGGAGCCCTAAGTTGGGCCGCGTTAAGTAGAGATGAAACCAAGCCACATCAGGTCTGCCGTGATAGCGAAGAGAATAACAGAAAAAGCATCTCAGTATGATCCATCATTAGCACATGCTTTTACGTGTCTCGAGGTTCATGTGCCTTTACTGCTCTCTTCGCAATGCTTACTGGGCAGTCACAAAGGAAAAATGAGCCTTTATTCTCTTTTCTTTATTCCCGCCGAAAACATTGAGTCGAAAAAAAAGTATGGTCAGGAAGCAAGGTTGAAATTTCATCCCGTAAATTGAATCTTCGAAGAGGCAAAACTTCAAACTTCTCTTACTTTGTCTGGGAGGAACGAACCAAGTCTGATTTGATGTGACTTAATTCCTATCAGTTGAACTTTGACTAATTGAGTTATTGAAAAGAGATGCGGGTGCTCTGCGAACAATATTTTCGTGGATAGGTAATGAAAAAAAACAAAAAATCAAGTAAAAAAAAATAAATAAATACCATAGATAATAAGACGCTTGTTTTATCGTCCACCAGCACTGAGTATAAAGACACCAGCAAAAAAATAGAAAACGAGATATCAATTTCACTTAACAAAAAACTTTTTGTTCGGAGAGAGAAACGAAGTCTCTCTGACGAAAGTTCATAACTTTCCTCTTCCTGACGGATGAATGGAGCAGAGGGGCTCAACCTGTGGGGGAAAGCTCGAACTTCACGTTCAGAGGAAAATCTACAGATGGCGGTAGCTGTGTAGATTTACCCTCTTTCATACCGCGCTATTCCCATGTATCATTTCACAGTGTTCATCTCATTCATGGCGCCACTGAATGAAATAGTAAACTTTATGATGCCTGGGTTATAAACTTTGACACACAATAGGGTTATTTCACGAGGGTAAAGTTCCGGAAAAGTACGAAGGGAGACTCGCCTTTATAATCCTTCATGATGTAATTTGAACTAATCATGAGGCAAGAAATACATCAATTTCAAACATGATTTTATCATTCATTCTGTCAAGCCAACATACGTTCGCACCGCATTTTTTACCCCAACCCCCCTTACCCCTTGTAACGCTATTGACGTAGGTCCTATCCTTTAACACGTAAAAACCTCATGGCGTAACCAGGGTGTCTACTAAAACAGGCTGGCCAAAAATTAGTACTTTTACAGTACAACTTCAGTACGTTTCCGAGAAATTCAATACCTCCTCAGCAGAAAAATTCAGTACTTTTTCTGTACCTCCATTCAAGAAAATTCGAAAAATTTCAAAAATTTGAATTCCTCGCTCAAATTCCGACAATAATGACGAAAAAATGAAAAATTCCGGACCCTCTTGTAGAACTTCCGTACTTTTTCAGTACTTCCGGACCGCCCTTAAAAAAGCAGTACTATTTCCGTACTTTCCGGGCTTGTAGACAACCTGGTAGCGCTCTCTTTGACCCCCGCCGCCTCATCGCCTTACGTAATTTAGAGACGGCCCCTTATGAGTAATAAAATTTCCTGATTTGTTCAGGGTTTTTCCACGTAGATGTTTCAGAACTGAAGATTAGATTGAAGTTTTTCGAGAGAAACTATTTTTCTGTCCTTTGACGGTGATGGATAAAAGACTTTCCATGAAGTCGTCACCCTATGATGATTCTTTTTCCAGGCTCGATTTCTTGAGACCCATCCAGGAGGGGAGTCTGAGCCGGTGTTCCGGCGGCTTGGAGGCCGTTACTGCAAACCAAAAGGTGGTGGAAGGGCGACCACTCCGACCTCTGACACCTACGCAGCAGCACCAAAGAGTCGAAAAACCTTCGGCCTCACAGCAGGAAAACTTTTCCGTCCCTCGACACTTTTTGATAGGTAATTATACAACCTACATGTATACAACCTATAAATGTTCCAGCATTCTAAAACTCTTCACCTCTCTTAATTAAAAAATCTATATTTTCGTTTATACTCCCATTTTCAAAATTATTTGTAAAGACGTTAATAGCCTGAGACGCTGAATGTCTTAAAATTATACTAACTAACTAACTGTAACAGCTGAGCCAAAAGGTCGAGATTGAATTTGCGCCAATGTTTCATACTACATTGAAAGTTTCGGTAACGTTTGAAAAGTGCGACTTAACTCTGGTAAATCATGCTTCTTTTATGAGCGAGAAGTTTAAATGAATGCAGAGAAAAAAATTAATACCTTCATTACGGGGTATTTTCAATTAATTTAGTTACACGGTGTTTGATAAAAAAAATTTGATTAGAAAACATGAATCCGAATACTTTAAAGTCGCACTTTGTCGATTGACCCACGAAACGCGATACCAAGCATTTGGACTGCATTTTGCAATTTGGAACTGCAATTGGAACCGTCCAAGTTTGATCAAAGAGAACTCTTGAATGGTGATCATCAGTCATCAACTGGTCCACCACTTTGATCAGGAGAAAATTTTTAAAAAAACAGCAGCCCGTGCATGACAATGGTGCTATCAAAAAACATTGGAGAAAAAACGGGAAACAAGACTAAAAATTACACATAAAAATCCGAGACGTTTTAGCCCAAAGCTGAGCCATTTTCAGTTGGAAGAATGAAACTAAAATATAAAAATTGAAAAAAGAAACTTGGCAACTACACGTTGGCCCACAAAATCAAAACAACAACAACAACAACAACACAAACAAAGGTCTCTGTTTTGATTTTCTGGGCCATCGTGTAGTCTGCAGGTTTCTTTTAGGAATTTTTATCTTTTATTTTTACTCTCCCGACTAAAAATGGCTCAGTTTTGGGCCGAAACGTCTCGGATTTGTATTTAATTTATAGCCTTGTTTCCCGTTTTTTCTCCTATATATTTATTGACTTCGATCAGGATTGGTTCGGACTTTGCACTGGTAAAAAAAACCTCTTGGAACAATGCCGCGGTGCATTGACTTAAGAGTGCAGTTTCTTGTCGCCGGATTTAAGAGTCTTGAACTCTTGTTTCAAGCGGATTTTGCAATGATTCAATTCAAAAGCCGCTTGAAACAAGAGTCCAGACTCTTCAATCCGGCGACAAGAAACTGCACTCTTGAACCAAGAGGTTTTTTTTACCAGTGTGGTCGTATAACTATGGCAATTCATACATGGATTATGTTGACAGGCAATCAAACAACGTTCAGATCGTAAGTTCCTCTCAGTCGCAACTGAACTTCGTCAACGGCGGGAGCAACGTATCGGAGAGCGGATCCAAATCCGGCGTTCCGGTGGTTCCGACCGTCGACGCCAGCGTCTGTGACCGGGAGACCCAAACGCCCGACAACATAGCTCGCGAGACGAGGAACTTCAGACTGAAAACACTAAGACTGCAACTCAACGTCACACCTTCCACTTTAAATTTAAGGTGAGTGCTACCCGCGAAATTTCCTCATTCGATAAATAGGGAGGAAATTGAAACACGGGTGAACGAAACAATTAAAGGCAAGACGTTTCGAACTGTTAACTATTGGCAGTTGCAAAAAACACAAAAAAAAGTAAAAAATAAACTGGCCGACTGCACTGACTTTGGCGCAATGCGAGAAGTATTCATGCAGTCTTGCAGGCGCTAATATAAGTTTAACGCCGGCCGCGCTGTGTTTGGAATCGAACTCGCGTTGGAATGATCGTGGCATCGAATAATAGAGCGGAAGAAGCCCATGCTGTGTTACGCTGCCATATGAGCATTCCAACGTTGCCTTGTTTCTCCCGATTAAATATTTCCTGTAGTAGATAATAAGGTTTCTACTCGCACAATCTCTGTGTCTTTTCGGCGCAATACTCATATATTTTCTTAGACCTTTCGCGCAATCCTAGATTACCGATTCAGCTCAAGCTGTAAACCAAAAGTTGGGTTGGGTTGGTTTGTGTTTCTTTTTTTATATCAACCAAAAGAATAACACAAAAAAAACAAATATTTTTATGAGTGCATCACTAGTCTGCAATCAACCAGGCCCATTTAGAATTTACCACACTTCTAATAATATTCCTATATTTTTTCCCTTTTTTTCTCCCCCCCCCCCCCCGGTGAAGGAAAAACCCAAGATTTAACCACTATCATGTAAAAAATAGTTAAATGAAAAATGTGGTAAGACATAGGAAATGAAAGCGATTCTTAAACTTTTGATAAAAAAAGTGAAACAACCAAGTTTCCTAGAAATTGAAATTTACTAGGGACGCGAAGGAAACAGCGCCATCTAATGTAAATACCACAAACCTGACTCACACGCTGTCTAGAAAAATAAAATAAATGTCTGCAAATAAATGAAATATGATACAAAGAATTTTTCATAAAAAAACTTCGGAGCACCCCAAGATTTTAAAAAAAGCTTCGGTTGAATTTCTTGTAGATGTGCTGAGAAGGCATGGATAGTCGTTTAAATTGATTGAAATCGCTATTTAACCCAATATTAACGCAAGCTGAATTTCCAACAGGTTTCTGGCGAACCGAAACAAACGGCAGAACTTGGCTGCGGCGAACGCTGTGCGGACGGAGCAGAAGGCGTCCAAGGTGCTGGGTCTTGTCTTTTTCACGTTTGTCCTCTGTTGGGCGCCTTTCTTCTCTCTCAACATCCTTTTCGCTATCTGTCCCAAACCAAACTGCCAAGTGCCCGACCACGTCGTCAGCATCTGCCTCTGGCTTGGATACGTATCGTCCACTATCAACCCCATTATCTACACAATTTTTAATCGAACTTTCCGCGCAGCATTCATCAGGTAAGACTTACAACATACTTCTTACCATTACGAATAGGATCGGACTAGAGTATCTGTATACGGAGGAGTATTGCCATCTCAATCCTTTTACTACAGAAAAAGTGTGCCGCTCTCTGATTGGTCGGCTATCACGGAGCTCCAAAGTTGGACCGATGTAAACAAACCCCAGCAGCCCCTCCGCTCCTGGTTTGGCCCAAAGTAAACAAATAAAATGGCTACAAAGTTTCACAGAGTTCTAAACGTGATTTTGGATGTGATAAAATGTTTTAATATCCAACTTCTGGATCGCTTGGACTTCAACTTATGAGGTCTGGATACACGATCAAATTCCGAACCAATTCTGATCAAAGTAGACCTTTCGATGACTGATGGTCACCATGCAACAGTCCTCTTTCGTCAAAATTTGACGGGCCGTCAAATGTCGATCTGAATGGAGTGCCACCATTCATCATTTCCTGCCGCACGAAACATTTCTGTCAAGTTTTCATTTTAAAATTGAGCAAATCAATGATTTTTCGACTGATGACTTCCGATACTTTGATGGTAACTGGTTCGGGAATTTGATTGTGCATCGAGGCCTTAATGGATATTTATGCCAAAAATTGACATTTGAGTAAGATTATCATTCATTTCTCAGCCGATAATACGTGTCTCTCTAGGTCGATTTTGATTACATTGGTCCACCTTTGGTGCTCCATGATAGCCTAAAACTGATAACCCAATCAGAGAACGGCACAGAGGTGGCAATACTCTCTCGGAAAAATTACAGAGCAAGTGAGTAGGCGACCTATTTCTTTGCTTATTTGATTGGACGTATTTCTGCCAAACGGAACCAAAGACAGGTGGAAAAGAAAGGGTATGCTCGTTAGACGAGGGTTGTAGGAATGAATGGGAATCATAAGGCGCCGGTGACGTCAGCGGCAACGAAGCCGCCGCCGCGGTCCCTCGCCTTCCGCTTTAACTCGTCATGAGCCTTGTCCACAACCATCTTTTCCCATGACCATGGCTCATGAGTGCCACATTCAGTTGGCTTATAGTTCCGTTCAACAGAATGTAAACTTCCGCTCTTCTATTTCCGCAAAGAGAATCACGCCCACTTTAATGTTGTTTCTTATGCTTTATGGAGCACAAGCCATCTTTTCCACTCGTCCATAGTTTCGTTTGGCAGAAGTAGTCCAATTAATGGACCACTTGACAAGGTACGAATTTCAGCATTCTGATACACGTTTCGTAACTAAAATTTCACGTAAAACACGATGCACACAACGAGAATTACCGAAATTAACTCCTTACGAAGATATTTAATGATACTTGATGCGCGAATTCAAACCACCCGCTCATGAAAACTCAATGCTCTACGTGATTCACATCTCGCTCTAAACGTTATCATGACAGTCTGTGTGATATAAAAATCTGACAACCTCTATCTTGACGCTTGGCTCAACTATAGCAAATTGCTAGAACAGCACATGGTGGGAAATGAATATTGCTTGATTGAGAAGCTTGCTGAAACCGTTGTAGTGCGCGATTTGACTCACGTAGAGCTTTCAGTTTCTTGTGAGCGGTAGTTCAAATTCCTTGTAACCAATGTGAAATAAAAACGTTAATATCTTCGTTTGAAGTTGGTTTCGGTAATTTTCGTTGTGTGAATCGTGTTCTACGTGAAATTTTGGTTAAGAAAAATGTATCGGATTGCTTGAATTCGTACCTTGTCTAGTGGTCCATTGTAACTGATATTGGGAAAAGGTTTTTATCAGGAGAAGTGAGTTTGTAGCAGTGTCCATTCTGTCTCCTTTGTGACGCAGTTGGATACAATTTGATGTCAACATTTCGAGAAAATCAGAAATGCGAAGAATGGGAAACGGACGCGTACAGTCATATCCTGTCAAGTCCTGTCAGTATCAATGTCACAGTGTTATTGTTACCTCACAATCCGCACAATTTACATAAAACAGATCATGAATTGGACGGAGTTAAACAGGAAGGAACCAAGCCACATCGGGATTGAACCGAGAAAAAGAGGTTTAAAGTTTAGCTCCTGCATAAGACTCAATATAAAAGATAAACTTCAAGTTCAATTTCTGCAAAATTTGCTCCAACAAAACTTTGAATTTTTGGCGATAGATAGTAGAGCAGTGGTTGAGTTCAAAACCACTCATAACTCAATTTTTTCCAAAATGAGGGTTGGTTCCTTTCTGCTTAACTCAGTCCAATTGTGACTCTGCTGACGCATTTACAAGATGAAATATAGCAGGATCGAAACATGAGCATAACTCATTCCACTCTAGACGTTAACGGTTCAACGATTTTGTTACAGGTTACTGCAGTGCAAGTGTCAAAAGCTCTCGAGGCCGCCCAGGTATCGGTCGGTGAACGAGAACAGGAACTCTGCGACGACGCCGGCCGGGGCCGTAGGCAGCGCCGCGACGCTTCCGATCTCGTTGTCCATGCAAGGGACGCCGCTCCTCCAGACGCCTTCCACCACCTCGCACTCCTCGTACCTTGCTCGCAATTGCTATCCTGATAGTTTCAGTGTTCAGGAAGAGACCGAAGAAGAGTAATCCTCCTCAGTGGCGTGGCGCGTTTTGTGATACATCGATTGATCTGCCATTTAAACCTGTGGAAAACTAGATCGTACCTGTATACTTAGAGTATAGACAGATGTGAAGCTCCGAAAATCCATCAGGCCTTCACCGATGTCTCCGTGAATAAAGTTAGGGCCCAGAAATGCAGCCAACTTATGAATTTCAATTATTCAGAGCACTTTACTGATACAATTGTTACGAACCATCGTTTATAAAGCACGAATTTCACTTAGTTTTTGCATAAATTTACTCAATTTTGCGGAAGAACGCTCATTTATGTACATTCTTAGCCATCTTAGTTGAAATTGGAATCTGCAGACTGGCAGTGAAATTTTGTGCGTGAGAAGTTGGTTAGAAGGGTGCCTGCACTTTTGGGCCTTAAACCCTCCATGAAGCGATCTGTCCATACTCTCGCTATATAGGTACTCTATGGAAAACTATCGATAAACAGGATGTTCGCAAAGAACACTCTTATGATCGATTTTTTTACCACGGCTTCAAATGGGGGAATATACAGGGTGTTTCAGACCACCCGTACCAGGCCTTTTTCTCGGTTGGTATAGGTCGTACGAAGTCGGAGACCGCGGGGTTGAATAGGGAATTGACCCCAAGGAATCCGAATTTCGTGGTCCCGAAATCCCCCCACTCCCTCTTGGGGGGTAAAGGGGGGGTCACGATGCTAAAAGTCACGGTTCCCGACCGAATTGCGGATAGATCGCATCAGAATTGAAAAGCACGGAAAATTTCACGTGGAATTGACCCCTAAAAATCCAAAATCAGACCATCCAAGGCCCAAAAATGACCCCCTAAAGAGGGGGACGGTGCCCCCCTCCATAATTTCTCTTTGGTCTCAAAATTGACGTAAATTCTCCAGAAAAAGACGGTTACCCAAGTAATCGACCCCGAGAACTCTAAATTTCATGTTCCCTGAGCTCCTCGGGGTCGATTACATGGGAAACCGTCTTTTTCTGGAGAATCGACGTCAATTTTGCGACCAAAGAGGATTCCTGAGAAATTTTTGGCGGGGGCGAGGCCCCCTTCCTCAGGGGGTTACTTTCTGCCGTTCAGGGGGTCTATTAGAACTCTTAGGAGTCACTTAAGATGTAAATGTGTTCTGCTCCTCAATTTGGACGCAATCAATTTGCGATTCGGAAAGGAGCCCCGATTTCTAAAATTGGGCCCCCCCGTTTACCCCCCAAGGGGGCCTAGAGGAGCTTCGGGACCATGAAATTTGGATTTCTCGAGGTCGATTACCTGGGTAAACGTCTTTTTCTGGAGAATTTACGTCAATTTAGAATCCAAATAGAAATTATGGAGGGGGGCACCGTCCCCCTCTTTAGGGGATCATTTTTGGGCCTTGGATGGTCTGATTTTGGATTTTTAGGGGTCAATTCCACGTGAAATTTTCCGTGCTTTTCAATTCTGATGCGATCTATCCGCAATTCGGTCGGGAACCGTGACTTTTAGCATCGTGACCCCCCCTTTACCCCCCAAGAGGGAGTGGGGGGATTTCGGGACCACGAAATTCGGATTCCTTGGGGTCAATTCCCTATTCAACCCCGCGGTCTCCGACTTCGTACGACCTATACCAACCGAGAAAAAGGCCTGGTACGGGTGGTCTGAAACACCCTGTAGATGGTCGATCATTAATGCTTCGCCATGGATCGTATTCAATACATCAAACGGATGAGATTGTATCGATATCGATTGGTTCGAAACATAAACATGGCCTCAAAAGTAAATTGAGTAATCTGACGGAACGGGTTTTTTGTGATAGATTTTTGATTCGTGTGCGTACTAATTGGCCAAAAGTAGTGAAATCGCTACAAAATTTCTCATTTTCAGTTTTTCTGACAAATATCCTAACATTTTGGTTTGAGGTTATGTTCTATTGTTTTGAACCAAACGATACATCGAACCACTATCGAATACGATCCATTGATGGATTCGTCCTCATTAGAGCTTCCATGCCTCCACTATACTGAAGCTGTAGAGCTACTAGAGCTATAAACATTGTCATTCCTAGACCAGTTTTTTTTTTCCAAAGTAAAGTCCCTAAATGATTCGATGTATCATTGACTGTGAAAAGGCAAATTGTTTGGAAAAGGATAGAAATTCAGGACTTGTTATTTTCTTTGACTCTGCGGATTGTCGCGGATACTACTACCATGTTCAGTAGTAGAATTCTGACAGTGAAACCTGATCTGTGGAACATTGGAAGAAAAAATGATGTTTCATCCTCTCCTGAAATAATCATTAAGATTTCAAGGAATGCTGAGTTAATTTTCTGCCAAAAGTGATTGACACAGTTTTATGGTGGGTCAGATATCTAAGAAAAAAAGTATTTTCCTTTCTAGCAAAATTTCGTTTCAAAGAGTTCAACTTCTACAATTGGGAAAGAAATTTGTGAGCCGTATCCTCATTATTTACTATTCACGTCGATGTTGACTTGTTCCTATTTAATTACTGATTATCACGTCAAAATCCATTCTTTTTACATTTAACATTGAACTGTAAAATTCTACGGGTAGGTATATGAGTCCCAGGCCAAATTAATTAAAATGTGAATTTCACATTAATACTTTTCATTTTGTAATCCTTTGGAAATTCTCATAATTTAAAATTAAATACTAAATCAATTTCTAAGTGACCAAAGATAATACAGAATAACGAAAATCTAATCTGGGTCTATTTCTTGAGAAATGCAAAGATAAAAATACTGGAATTCAATAAGGCAATAATTTAAAATTGAAGATGAGAGGCTGAACTTTATTTGATGTTAACACTTAAAGTTTCTTATTTGTATTCTCTGAACTAAAAACAGAAAGAGAAAAATACTTTTCCTTCTCGACGAGTTACTCAGTAAATAAAAATTCGAAGTTGTTTCGTTGATAAAAGATTCTCTGATTAGCCTGACCTATGACTGAAGTTGATAAAGCACAAGTTGACTGAAGTTGTACGCAGACATTTGCAGGCGTTTAGATGAACAATAATAACCAACACGACGTTTTATGGATTATCGCCTAAAAATAGCGGTTAAGAATCATCTGATTTATTTAGTGTACCCCTCCGTAACTTGATCCTATGATTCATGAAGTGGATCCCTTGGGGTGCCGCCTTCTACAATCAGTTGTGCAGAAACGAATGACTGTACTTATAGCTAATGTTTAAGGAGCTGATATTGTATTTGTTCCTTGTTTGACTTTGTTTCCTGTTAATACTGTTTTAAGTATTGTTGATTTTGATGTTTCCCCTTGATCATATAAAGTTCAAACTTCACACATATAGAGTAATCTGTACAAATTAGGCAATTATTAAAGTGTTTCTATTTAAGTGATTGTTGTAAGAATTTTTTCCTTTATGTTAAAATAAATATTTTCTTTTTCTAACTAGCTTTGTGTCCTGGAATTCCTATTCCTATGGAATGAGACTGCCATACTACTTTGAAACTTGTAACTAATGCTCATGGCAAGAGCTTCCCTGTCTAATTGACAGCGTGCGCTGAGTATGTAGTAGAAAGTAGTACAGTCATTAATTGACAGATAGCGCTATCGACGTGATTATATGAAATTTTGCAACCCTCCGCGGAACCATCGCGTGAATTCTAGTAGAAGCATATTGCCCCTTCGAGCCTCCCCTCCCCTCTCCTGATATCACTCCTTCGTATGGTGATTAGCACCCTGTGATCGGGGTGCATTACACGCCAAGTTCAGGAATGTTGTTCACTCCGCGCCGTCGGTCACTCGTTCGCATTTTCACTCGATTTTTCTAAGGGCAAAATGGAGTCGTAGTAAGAATGATTCTCACTCTGGAATCTTCTAAAATTTCTAACAGTGTACCTATACAGGGTGATCCAAAAGTCCCTTCCACCCCCTCTAGCTTTTTACCTAATTAAGGTAAATATTTGAAACTTGGAACATATTCCTTGGTCAAAGGGGGCTACTTTTCTACAGATCACATGTGAAATTACGCGATCATTGGTTTTAACCCATGTTGACTCTAAAAGATCGACTTTTAGAGTCAAATAGTCCAATTTTGAGCGTTTGATTGCGCGTACACCGCGCTGCAGCACATTAAAGGTACAAAACATGGAAGAAAAAATTAAGGGGGTTGTGGAAATCATTATTTATTTGACACAGAACCACCTTAATATTTAAAAATACTCATTATATTTTCCTTTGATACATTATTTTTTATCAATTACATGAAAATAATCTGTGCAGACTGTGCTAAAATTTCAAAATCATGAATTGAAAAACGCTGACTCCTCGAGTTTAAAAATAAGAGCCTTACATAAAGCGGAGAGACGTGCTGCCGGCGCGGAACGCCCACTGGCGCCTACGAACCTAAGGGGATACTTCACGCATTGCGCAATGCGTGAAGTATCCCTGTTAGGTTTGTAGGCGCCAATGCACGTTTTGCGCTGGCCGCCCGCCTGCCGCGCCGCAGATTGCCACGCTTTGCTCAAGCAACTATTTACAACAGAGGTGTTGCACAGTATCATACGAAATGGGAGGCGCTCCAACATATTAAGAATGACAAGAATCCTTTAAGAGTACGGAGCTTTCCTCACGTCGGCAATCACGTAACTCGGAAAACGCGATTTTTTAGGAGATGGAAAATACTCTCTACATTCCTCATCTTTGAAGGTAGAGGGGAAATAATTCTTGAAGACAGCAGATTAGATTGATTTTCGGCAGATAGAACAAAACGGTAACGATTCTTGGTAGTAGCTATGCTTAAAAAATAAGGGATTAGCCGAGCTACTCTAAAGCTCATACATGTATTAAAAGATCTGAGGTGCCTGCTTAGACGGAAAATATCAAAAGATTCAAGGTTTAGCGATGGGAGGTAGTGTTTCTGCCGTTTCCGCCAACCTTGAATTGGGAACTTTTGAAACCTCATGTTTGAACAGGCACCGTTCATTCTTAATTTTATACGAGATTTAGAGACAATGTGTATCATGTAATCCATAAGGACTACTTCCATAACCAATAACGAGGTATTTAATTCTTGGTGTCCATCGATTCAATTTACCTAGGAAATTGAGCAATATAACAACGAAAGCAGCAGGTTTACGCGAAGTAAGGGGTGGAAAATGCGATAAAAGTTACCCTGTATGGGTGGCGCTCTCCGGTGGAAGCTTAAAGCAACGCGGTTGCTAACGAGAGGCGGTAGGTGGCTCTGGTAGTAGTATTTTCCGCGGAAAACCAGAGACAAGGAGAAACACTCCACTCACTTTTCAGCGACTGATGGAAGCTTTTAGTTTTGAGGCTGGAGATCCATCACATTATGCTTGACCTCACCACAAGCTGGATAACCCCATCGCGGTCAAGCTTTATTTAATTCAATTATTCTTCCATATGGTTCAACAAGCAGCTATGCAATTGTACTTTGGTATCCTTAGTTAGTAAAAATAGTTAGGTGCCTAAATACAGTTTTTTTCATGTTTTTGATGAATTAAAAGTGTAAATTATGATAATTATTTTGGCAAATTCAGGCGGGAGACTTCTAATGAATAGGAAGATCTCTTGTTTCAACGATGGTCTCTGTTTTCGGCATAAAAGTTCTGTCCTTGGCTCGCACGCATCATGCCTTCATCATCAATTCATATTTGGATTATTGTTCTCGATCCATTTAAAAGCCCGGACGACGCTGAATTCCAAAAAAAGTGGATTAATGCTCAAAATAGTAACAACTTCATTATTGTTACCTGATTTATTTTTTTTTTTTTTATTTTTTTTCATTTTTATTTTTTTTTTTTATTTTTTATTTTTATTAACTACAAATTTACACACACAATTTTACCCACACACAAACTACAGACTACAAATTTTTATTATTTGTGACAAATGGAAATCGATAGCGCGAAAACATCCGGCAACATCCTCAACACCCAAATTGAGTCGATAGTAACACCTCTGATAATGCCACGTTCCTTAGCCCCGTGGAAAAGAGCCGAAGAAGAAGGATCACGTAATCAATAAATCGGTCGCGCCTCGTGCAGTTCACAGTCAATTTTAGTCTACGTGTAGTTTTATTTTTATTTTCCGGTTTTTAACATTTTAAAGTATCTCGAAACTCGAACGCGCACAAGGATTATAGTGCTAGTAAAATATGTGTGGCCTGAAGATGGAATAAGGTGTTCCGAAATGTACATCGCTACTTGAATAGAAGAATCAATTAAGATAACCAGGACGAAACAATAAATCAGGTAATAACCTTTATCAAACCTGGTAAAATGGAAAACTCACATAATTTAACTTCATTATTCTTGATTTAAAATTATGTAAATTCAAATCATAAAATACCGAGAGAAGATACGAATTCGGCCAAAGGGACAGATTTTCAGTTCTAAATGGGTGTGGGCGGCACCATTGTGTAATTTAAACAAAATTCGAATGAGAAATCTGGAACCTCCCTACCAGGGCCGGATTAGCCGGGGTGCTGTAGCACCCCGGACCCACGGCCTCCACGGGGCGATTTTCATTTTAATTTCAGATTCTCTAGGGGCCCTTGGAATACAAACGACAGATTCAGAGAGGCCCTAGGACTGGGATTTTAGGCCGTTGGGACCGTTTGGAAACGGATTCTTCATTTCTCTATCAACCATTCAAAGTTTAATTTTGTTTTAATGTATAATTGCTAACATTACTGTAAAACAGCTTAAAACCTTGATTTGTACTATCCCCAATGGAGTGTTTGGATAGCGCTGTTATTATTTGCATATTGATTTATGTATAAGAGACAGTCAAATATGCTAGCCAGGGACCCGGAGCCAAACCGGAGCAGTAGCTCCGCTCCGAGCTCCACGCTGTCCTGGCTGCAGCCGAGGCAGTGAGAGATCTGCGTTGCAGTGGAGCCGGGCCGTTTCGGAGCCAAGCTTGGTTCGGAGCCGAGCCTGGTCCGGAGCCGGCTCCGTAACATGCCCAGCTCCGGCTGGACNTTCAGGCACATTGTGCCCAAGCATTGTGCCCTCAGTAATCAGAGAATCAGGGACCCGGAGCCAAACCGGAGCAGTAGCTCCGCTCCGAGCTCCACGCTGTCCTGGCTGCAGCCGAGGCAGTGAGAGATCTGCGTTGCAGTGGAGCCGGGCCGTTTCGGAGCCAAGCTTGGTTCGGAGCCGAGCCTGGTCCGGAGCCGGCTCCGTAACATGCCCAGCTCCGGCTGGACTTCGTGCGACAAGGCTCCAGCTCCTCCGGGCCGGCCGGAGGTTCCGATTATGACCGATTTTTCTCAGTCTATCTCTCTCGCACCTGTGTTAATCAGTGCGCTCGGTTGTTTTGTCATATATCCTTCTCCCACGCAAGGAGATGACGCGTTATCTCCTCCCAGTTCTAGGAAATTCATGCGGGCACCCGACCATCGAGAAAGGCTTCTCTTTTCCTCTACCTCTTGCATCTTGTCTTTTCAAGTACTTCACGTCACTAATATGTATTCCATCCATCCCTGACCCCGCAGCAACTCTTTAGCTCACCGTATAAATCAACAATCTGCGTCTCTCCTATCTTTCCATGACTCGAGCTTGCCACACCGATTTATTACGAGGCCTTTCTTTGGACGGAGAAAAAGGGGGGGGGGGAAGGCTGACGGAAAATTATCAGGCTGATCGGACTCTGAGGAGCCGGTAGCAGGGTCAAAAACACAAATTATTTAATATTTTCAACTACTTTTACAAATTATCTCGATGAACTTGGAAAGCACGCGCCGAACATTGGGTGGGATTTTCGGGACCTTTTTATATCGTAAAATTAGTAGAATAAGACGGGTGAAACATTTTTTTGTTGAGGTTGTGTTCTTTACCATCTTGTCTAAAAGTCAGTCAAGAAATCGGCTATTATTAATTGTTTTCAGGCATTTGTGTTGCCTTTGAAGTAGTACAAACGACAACCTCAACAGAGCAATTTTTGTAACATATTGATCTACTGGAAAAGAGTCTCTGAAAAGTGAATGCCAATGTTTGCGCACTAGCAAGTCACTTAAAAAAAATTATCTCTAAAAAGTCGATATGGATCGTGTTTCTCGGCCCTAATAAGGTTTTTTGGGAGGCATATAAACATTCCTCGGAATATTAATTTTTACGCGTCCTGTTAAAACACCACAAAAAGAATCTTTGAAAATTGAAGGCCCAATTTTTGTGTGCTGTCCAAGTCACTCTATAAATTGCAATTTGGCAAGAATCGCTGAAACAGTGTTTCCGGTCTTGCTATCGATTCCTCGGAGAGACAAAAACACCTAGCAAGATATTTGTTATGCTATCTTAATGTCCTATGAGCAGAGGCTTTAGAAACAAAATTCCAATTTTTTACATGCTTGCAAGGTTGAGCAAACGAATGACGTAAATCACAGAGATTTGGACCAAATTGAGCAATTCGGCCTATTTATGTGCTTAAAAATGGGAGAAAAACTAACAACATCTGTAAAAATATATTCTCCCTTAATCAGTCATAAAAACGTCCCTAAAGCCTGCAATCCGATTTTCTGTGTGCTTGCCAAGTCGCTTAAAAAATCGATAAAATCATTGAAATATAGCAGTCACAAGTACGGCTAAAATTGTATTCTTAGCATACGTAGGGCAAAAAAAAGTTGTATTGATCCAAAAGCTAATCAGCACGCCTTAAAAAGCTACGAAAATTGAGTGAGAATTCCAAATATAATGGCTCTAGCCGACTTTTATCATGCGTAACATTAGCGATGGAATCAGTAAAACACCATAAATTATGTGATATTTTTACACAGACTATAAGAGATGTAACGGATTTTTTTAGAATGCTTTGGCACACATCAGTCTGATTCCAAGACGCAACTTTTTTTCTCCTATACATTTTTGAAATTCAAAAGTCGACACCCGTCAGATAAACTCTTACTTTATCCGAGTCGCTTGATTTGGTCGAAATCTTAGTGATTTTCGCTATTTTCCCCCCGAATTGATAAGTTGTATACAAAAGTGGAATTTAGACCTCTAAAGACCTCATTTCTAGGAAATAGAGTACCTATATAGGAAATGTTGATTGTTGGTATACATATCGACGGTGCAAGTCGGCAATCATATAACTCGTTTGCGGTGTCTGAAAATCTCCGCAACTATGTTATTTTTTTAAAGGAGAACAAATGGACATGATTCCTTGAAGTTTTTGCAGAATTTTCCTCGCACATAGAAGAAAAATCACGGAAGTTTTAAAGAATTACCGTTGAGTAGTTTTCCGTTAAAAAAATAAAGTATGACAGGAAGTCTGCGACGTCGCAAACCGAGTTATGTGATTGCCGACTTTCACCGTCGATATGTCCCTTGAAGGACCCTGGAGGAAGGATTAAAATACGATTTTCATCGACTTTTCAAGCACAATTGTACCTGTTTTTTGAGTATCGTGGCAAGTACGCAAAAATTATGGGCCTTTAATCTTCAAAGGCTCTTATCACAGAGGATGAGCATGGCAAAAAAGTATTTTCTTGAGCGTTGTACTTCCTAAGAGGCGTCAAAAAGGCGACTTTTGACTAAGTACTTGTTCAGTATTTTTTGACTACACTAAATATCGACGCCTCGGACGGGAGTTGCATTTTCTGTCGATTTGGTGCCATGGCCCTAAGGAAATAAAATTCGGTTGATTGGTAAAACTTCTTGATAGTCATATTTTTCCCTGAAAATTCCACGAACACTTTACGGAAGAGTCTTGCCGTATATAGCGTACTTATAGTTCAAATGACGCGCCCCAGCTCTCTTAAAATCTGGTAATCGTTAGATCAGCAAAATTTGATGTCTCGCTCTAAAATGAATATAAAAGTTATTTTCCTGCTAATTCACCATAAACCATTTTCTCCCATAAAGTAATGAGACTGTGCGAAATAAGACACAAGGGTTGATTGGACGTTGCTTTTAAGATGTAGTCTTCTGTGTACTATCGTCTGGGGGGGGGGGGGGGGGGTCGCTCACACCCGTCGCATTCTAAATGTTTTTTCAACCTTTCTATTGGGCCAAACAAGAAAATAAAAAATGTTAGACATGCTATAGGTTGGCTAGAAATATAAAAAAAAAATAATGATATACTGAGCTAAAAAATACCTAATATGAGACCAAGATAACTAATGGGGTTGTAAAATATTAATGTTTAAGTCTGCCGAGTAACCGGTCTTTTTTAGCGTTCTACTATGAATTTTCACAGGTTTTAAAGATTTAAAAATGGATTAATTGTTAGGTTTTGGAGTACCATAAATTGGGCAGACGAGTTTTGTTTTCTTCACAAAACTGCTTTAAAAGAATATCTAACACTGGGCAAAAAATTAGGGGTTGAAAATTTAAATTGACCGGGGCCTATTTTTCCAATTCTGGGGAAGAGGATTTTTATTGACTCAGGAAATCACTATAAAAAAATCGTTTTACTCCTTGACAAAAAAAATTCGCGATTCATAAACCCCGCTGCGTAAACACACTGCTATAAATGCCATTCCATGTATTGGACATTTCTAAAGTGTAATTACATTTTTCCAGGTATGGGATAGGGTATTTCACAGAATTTTTGACCCTGAAACCGAAAAGAACCACACACAGAACAGGGGGGGGGGACTCCGTGGCTCCCAGCAGATTTAGGTGAAACTTTCATAGATTGATATAAAGTTCATCGTTAGCACAAAGCCCAAAAATCTGCTCACTCAGTCACTCTAACGAGTAAAAGCCGAGATTTTCGCGATTGAACCCGGAAGATTTTCTATTAGGTATGTCACAGCATGGCGGACGAATTAAGACTCCTCTCTCCTTTGGTTGTTTGGCGTTCTTGATCAGACCCCTCACACAGTTAGGTGCTTTTTGTCGGCCAATTCTGTTTCAGTGTTTCAGTAACTCATTGTCATCTCGGACTCCATCATATCGCACGGCCTGAGCGTACATGGCCGTATGGAAGGAGCGAACAAGATCGTGTAGCTACCTGCGGAGGGGGCGGGTGTGTCTCCTGGCCGCAGTGTTCTTCACAGGCAAGGAAGGGCTTCGCGAAACGCTTATCTACCTCCTTCGCACAGAAAATTGTCCGGGTTCAATCGCAAATATCTGTGCCTCTACCCGTTAGAATGAGCTTATTTTTTCCAGCTTCAAGCTGATGATTCATCATAATTATGTCAATTAATTAAGGTTTCATCAAAATCGACCGGGAATCACTGAACCCCGTGTTGTATGCGGGGTTCTTTCCCCTGTATTTGTTACTTTGGCACTTTTGCAAAAAACTGGAACTAGGTATTATAAAAAAGAAAATAATTAAATAAAAATCACAATAAATAAAAACTTGTTGCTTTGAAGTACCTGATTTTCCAAGAAAATGATAGGTATGCGTGAAGAAAATTACTAAGAGCAGTTTTGAGCTTAGCGCCAATAATTACGGAGACGATGCTTTATCCTTTTACTGGAAATATTATATTTATATTTCGCTTGCTTTGAGATGTGAGATAACAATGAAAGTCTTAAATGGCTAATACCATGATACCATATTATACGAGGTAAAGAGAACATGGGAGGGTACATTAACCCCAAATATTTTGCATCAGGAATTCTGGGAGCAAAGTTACCCTTTTAACAGCGATTTTTAATATTGGCACACCCTCTCAAATGAACTACACCTGTTAAGTGAAGAAGAAACACGTTCCATGTGATTTGCATTCGAAACAGAAAATGTAGTCTGCATGTATAGGTACGAGGTGTGGTCCAAAAGTTCCCGGACTGGTGCCGCCCTGGGCTGAAAAATGGTCCAAACGAGCTAAACTTAGGCTCGTTTGAAAGCTTATACTCTCACGAGTACACTCCTTTTTAGTTTTTGAATAAATATTTATTAGTTTTCGTACAGCGTCAATTTTACGGAGACGTGTTTGCGCCGTGCGGCGATTTTGTCTGCGAACGAGAAATGACCAACATCCACTTCCAACTTTGAGGTGGCTGATCAGACAGGTGCATCCAGCGATCACGCTGATATGAGTCTATCCTACCTCTGGTGTACTTGCACAAGATAAACCACTATTGTTTACCTGAAATGTGTCACTTGGAACGCATCAAGATGCAATTTTTAGTACTGAACTCGAAATGAAAGGGAAAGGAAATGAAATGAGGATATGATTACGAATATGCAATCAGAAAGAATGAAACAAAAACATCAGAGAAAATATGCGATGAAAGTATAAGAAAAAAAACACGAGTGAGCTCATTGCGATTCGGAACTCGAACTATACTATCGTCGAGCAGTTTTTAGACCCCTACGCCACCGATAATCTTCTCAAGAGGTAAAGATGAACTTTTGCTACTTCAGCAAGTCAAATCGCGGAAGAAGATCCATGGATTGTCTTTTTCCGTCACCCGATGGGATGACGTCCCAGTCAAATGCGTTTTTGAAGAAATGATTGATCCCCATCATCGCTTCATCTCCACACATCTATTCATGTGCAAATGATGGCACGCTTCGGCAACAAGGTTCTGTGACAAAATCATTTTTGCCTCCAGAGTCTCCAAAATGTATACATCTTAGTGATCAAATGTCCTATCACTGAGAAAAGCCGAACGTCACCCGCGTAGCGAGTGATCGGAGGTCCAGGGGGCGCAGCCCCTTGGCTGGCCGTGACGGACGCGCTTGCGCGTCCAGAACGGCTAGTATGAGTATATATTTAGAGATATAATCAGGATCTTGGTGGTCCAAAAAAGTCAGTCCCCCTCTTTCGTGAAGTAACGAAAAATGAGAGGAAGAGACACATATTGGTATTGGTTGCAATTTCACGTTAATTCTTCTTCTTCTTCTTTTAAATCCTTTTTTTATGGTACTGCAATTCTTGTAGCATATGATTTTTTGACGGATTTTTATCATACTTGTAATTTCCTGTTGATTCTCGTGCTTAATTTCATTGCGTCGTTAGAAACGAGACCATGATAGCAAAAACTTAGCCTCTGTTATTAACAAAAAACTAGAATTTTCAGAAATAAAATAAAAAAATAAAAAAAAACCGTTAATCCATTGCCCAAAACAATTTCCTGGAGAAGGATAATTTCCTTATATAATGGCGGAGAGGGTTACCAGGGTAACCCTCCAAGGGCGGGAGGGTAATCTTACGTACACCTCTTATTTAAAAAAATAATATTTTCCAAAATAAAAGCTACTATAGGTAGGCACATCACTAAAAAAAGCTATACTCCAAGCGTATTCGTTATTTTTTTAAAAAAAAATTGTGAGAGGGAGTATGGCCACTCCTACAATATTCAAAAGGAAGAGGGGGCAAGGTTGCCATACGGGCGCTTACTTTCCGCGCGGGGGGGGGGGGGGGGGGGGGGGGGGGGG
>NW_017547211.1:3652223-3670412 GCF_001854935.1 Bemisia tabaci | reverse complement strand
CATAGTCCGAGATACAGACCGAAACCGGAGCGGAGCCGGCTCCGTTTCAGCCAAGCTCCGAATTCTGAAACGGAGCTTGCCTCGCGCAGAGCCAGCTACCGGCCGGAGCCGACCGTGTTACATGCTCGGCTCCGGCCCAGGCGGCTCCGCTGGCAGAGGACGGCTCTTCAGCCCGATGCTCCGTGCGTGGCTCGGCTCTCAATCGGAGCCCGGAGCCGGAGCCGGCTCCGGGTCCCTGCAGTAGACCACTAGACAAGGTGCGAATTTCAGCATTCTGATGTATGTTTTTTCTTCAAAATTTCACTTAGAACAGATTTTGCGCTACAGACAGGGCCGGATTAAGGGGGTGGCTAAATGGGCCACGGTCCATGGCAGCAAATCTAAAAGGGGGCAAATTTTTTATTGTTTTTTAAATGTAGGTGTAAAAAAATCGGATTTATAAAAAAAAATTACGAACGAAAAAAGGCGCGAAATCTCTCATTTCATGAGAGTATAGTAATTTCTAATTTTGTCGTCTTTCAGTGATACAAGTGACAGCACCTTTAATTAGTCGAGTTGAGAGAGAAACCAAACTCGCAATTTGGCCTGGAACGGCGCGACTTGGAGAGAAATGATGACGAGGACTTGAGATGAAAAGGAGAAGCCTCGGCGCACTCGGCGCGGCGATCGATCGGCATGTAACACATATTAGCGCCTACAAGACTGCACGAATACTTCACGCATTGCATCAAACATAGTGCGGTCACTGTGGTCAGCGTAAAACGGATAGAGCCTGCAAGAATGCATGAATACTTCACGCATTGCGTCAAACACGGTGCTGCCTGCGCGGCGCGGCGGAAGTTAAAATCATTAAACCACATTTATGTTTGTTCTTTCATAATTTCAGAAGAACAGTGCTTCCAAAAATGATGTTTCGAGATTTTACTAGAATATATATTCAAGTTAGGTAGTAGAAATACGATTTTTGCTACGTAACGGAATAATGCAGTTTTTTTCAAATTACTCATAATATCACAACTGCTTGAATAAATTGGACGTATTTCTACTAAACGGAACTATGTGCATAATGACGTGAGCCCTGATAAACGTTTATTCTTAAGGGTGGCAGGGCTTATGTCTTAATGCGCCCAGTTCCGCTTCGCAGAAATACGTCCAATTTAGGGTACTAAAGTCTGAAGAAAACGTCTTATTTAGGTTTTCGCAGACGAAGATTCTTGATACGGTGATAAACGGCATAGTTCAGCGAAACCTCAACGTGATAAGAAAACGCACCATTAAAATCTCATTTTTATTCAGGCCTGTAATGCTGAAAAAAGGCCTTTCAGAGTGCATTCGATCAGAAAGAACGTCAACTTAATGAAATTATTCGACATTTTCGAGCGCAGCCAGTCGCTTGATTTATGGAGTCTCGAGCGAACGCATTCCTCAAACGTGTGTCAAGCGCGAGCAGATTCGTTTTCCGGGGAGGCGGAGGCGCGAGAACAACTCTGTCGTGTCATGAAAAAAACGCCGTATGAACCTTCGGGCGTTGCCAGATTTCCTTTGATAAAACACGAATTTCCTGGTAAACTTGTGAATATTTTTCCCCAAAATTTTCAGGCAATTTTGTACGCAATTTAACCTAAAATGTCTGAATATTTCAAAGAAAAATGTGCATGACTGTCGTCAAAAATACATGTTTTATCTAGGGAAATTTAGCAACTCTCGAATGTTCATACGGGGTTCTTCTTTAGCACGTCAGCACTCTGTCATGCCAGGAAAAAACGCCGTATGAACCTTTCGGCGTTGCCAAATTTCCTTGGATAGAACACGAATTTTCTGGTGGAATTATGAATATTTTTCTGCTAATTTTTCAAATGATTTTGTTCGCAATTTCAACTAAAGTTCCTGAAAATGTCAAGGAAAAATATTGACAACTTTCTTTAAAAATAAACATTTTAGCGAATGAAATTTGGCAACTCTCGGAAGTTCTTACGGGGTTCTTACTTAGCACGGCGGAACTGGGCACAGGCGTCGCTGGGGCCGCGAGTACTTTTTTGAAAAATGCTCATCGACACAGCTCGTTTTCAGATACAGGATAATGCAGTGCGAAGCACGTTCGTGGTGCGGCGAGCACCCAAGATTGCCTATCTTAACGGCGCGGCGCTGCGCTGGCGATAGGACCCGCGGACAGGCGGGCGGGAGGAGTTGTTTGTCGATGGAGTTCGTGTGTGTTCGAGCTGCCACTAATTGTAAGTCATGCGTAAGTGCCGATAACGAGCGTTCATTTTTCCATCGATGGATCTCCTTCGGTGAGCAAATTTTTCTTTTCGCACCCGACTCACCACTTAGCCTCTTCCACCTTCCAGCCCCGGCCCATCTGCACGTCATCGATGCCGCAGACGTTTTTTAAAAAAAAAATACGTCTGCGACATCGATGCCGCAGACGTTTTTTTTTAAAAAAATACATACTGCTATCTACAGGGAAAATGTCGTAACTTCATTCAAGATTTTTCACTTTTGTTCCACGCGAGATGCTCTCTTCCGATGAATCATGATCACGATAGTGCTTTATAATGTCAGTTTGAATTCTTCGCACTATGCCACAATTTCTTTGTAATAGCTTAGGAGTGAATGCTGGTTGGTTTTTCAGTGATAAAGCACTTTGTAAGGAAAAAGTTGATATAATCTTGCATGAAGTTACGGCATTTTTGATTTGGATACTATACCGTTGCCATAATAAAGTACTCCACATGTTGGGTTCGTTTGTGTCTTGTTGGGGAGAAAAACTCGGCAAAAGCATTTAAACTTTGCAAAAGTTCTTCTGATAAACTATGCGTTTTCCTAGAAACCTAGTGGGTGTTTTTTTTTTTTTTTTTTTTTAAATTTTCAGAGAATTTTACTTACTGTTAAATCTGACATGCCTGAAAATTTCAGCGCTTCGATTTTCGAAAACAGAGATTTCTTAGCCAACTCGACTGTGTTTTCTTCCCCTGAGCAAAGAAGTGCAACAACTTTCTATACTCAGACCAAAAATTGACTCACATTCCAGAATAGTGCTCTTTTGCAGCCCATCGGCTGGTGGCTGTTTTGAATGAGTCCTAAAACCGTAAGATCTAGTAAAAAGTCATTTTTCCTAGGGAGCACGGACTTGGAATTTTAGAAACTGTTGGCAACGAACGTGCAAAGCGACAACCGTGCTCTGCGGCTCACAGGCTGCATGTTGAGTTGGTTCACACAGTGTCGACATGGAGAGCAAACACTTTTCTAACGAAATACCAGACGAGTCACATGCTAATCTAATCGAGGCTTTATCTGTACACTGAATTCTGACCGGACGATAGGAGCCTCGCAGATTGAGATGTTACGAGAAACTGTCCCACATTAGACTAGATAAACCGCAGATAACGGGCTCCTAGATACGATTAGATACCGGGAATCTCTCGACAACAACGCAATACGCCAGAGTTTCCAGGGAAAGAAGAAACCGCTGCATTGGGACGCGAACAAACAGCGAAGCATATGTGGCAATCCCACTGTATATTGTCGTTGCACGGAGTATGCGAGTATGGAACTGTGTTGAAGAGAACTAACTGCAGATTGTGGCCATTTAAAGTGAGTTTGGACCGGAAGTTAACATCGAGAAATCGAACAGGTATTACTCAAAAATGTTAATAATTGATGTTAGTAATAAGGAGGAGAGGATGCCAAAAAAGATGCTTCATTAGGTTCCTCCGGGGAGGAGACAAAGAGTAAGAGTAAGAGACTCCCTGTAAAAGGGTGGCGATAGGGGGTTTAGTAACCTTACTACCTTTCATCGGTTCTGAGTGATTGAATGATTTTTCCTTTTAAAGAAAAAAACCATTCAATTGGTCAGAATCGAAAAAAAAGTACGGTACCTAAACCATGAAACCTGATGAAGGTCGTCATCACCCCAATTTTAGTCCACTATGTAGCTTGAGATGTTTTAAGTATAGATGGCTAATAATGAACAATACCGCCTATCTGTTAACTGACAATTTTGCATTTTTGTAATTATTTTAACGATAAATTTGTGATTTTTCCATACATTACGGCGTCATTGAAGCGCTCCCCTAGAGAATTGGAAAAAAAACTAAAATCATCAGCTTGTTAATTTTAATCTGTAAAATGCAGTGCTCCCATTTCATTTCCGTCAAAAGTTCTGGGATTCGAAATTTTTCGTTTCAATTTCTCTCGCTCTATGACCATCTAAAGTTCCAGGATTCCTAATGAATTTTCATCCAAAAGTTCCGAAAAAGTTCCGGAAAATGCAACAGGTCCGGAACGTTTTGGAAATTTCAAAGTTCCGGGAAAAATTTCCTCTTGGATTTTCATTAAAAAGTTCTGGAAAAGTCCCCGAAAGTGCAAAAGATCTGGCACATTTTTGGAATTTTAAATTTCCGGGAAAATTTAGGAAAATCTCATAAGTTCCGGAATTCGGAACCAGTTCCGGGAAATGTATCACTGGTAGAATGCGGCCAAGTTAGGCAATATTGTTGGTTAGCCTTGGATATGCAAACTTTCCACGTGCATTCCACGGTCACATCTCGCAACCCAGCGACGCACCTCGCGTTACCTCTCGGTGCACCGTAAGTAAGCTCCGGTAAAGTTGGTCGGTAGATGGTAAAAATGTTTCGTGCCGCTGAATTGAGGTACCCGCGCTGGGTGTTGCTGGCGGCACGGGCATGTGCCCCGGTTATCGGGGATCGGGGCTCCGACCGGTTTTAAGTGAGTACGGAGAGAGATATTGGTCCATTATCGGTGACGAGTGGAAATACGACAAGAACACGGTTCTTATTTTAAAAACACTCCCGCGGCGGCTCCGCAGTGTTCCGGAGCTGAAGCTGGAGGACTCGCGGCTTCAGCGTCGTCGTCGTCGCGGCTTCGGCTGGGTCCTAATCTCCAATTACTACTTCAACTGGAATTTGTACGCCTGACACATGTAGTCGCGTAAGGCTCCGCAGCGTTGCCGCCACAGAAATTGCCTTTTTGTCGTCCCTTTCTGGAGGAAAGAGACCCACCATTCTGCCGTACTTGGGAAGAACGCCGTATGAACCTTCATGCGTTGCCAAATTTTCTTTCATTAAACGCGAATTTCCTGGTAAACTCCTGAATATTTTCCTTCCAATTTTTCAGATAATTTTGTTCGCAGTTTCACCTAAAGTTCCTAAAAATTTCAGGGGAAAATATTCATATCTTTACTCAAAAATAAACATTTAACTCTCGAATGTTCATGCTGCGTTTTTCCTTAGCACGGCAGGATTAGGCTCTTGGCGAAGGGTGGAAAATGTTACTTTCGGGGATGCGATACTTTTTTATGGGCACACTGAAAAAAAAAAAAAAAAAAAAAAAAAGTCTGGCTGTGAAAGCCGTACTTACGAGCTGTACATACATACCATCCGCGATCCGGACTCTGTATCCGGAACATTCGAAGCTGCGGCTCCAGCACCCGGAACTTTCGGCCTCAGAACCCGGTACGGACGGTATGTCTATACAGTCCGTGACGCCGTTTGGCTTGTAGCTCGATTAATTTTTCGATCATTATACCATGTTACTGTACTGAGATTCTGGACCCTAGATCCAAGCGACTTTTTTTCCAGTGCGTGAGAATTAAATAAAAAGTTGGCGACAAGGCAAGTTATCATACAATACAGCCGCGCCTTTTCGGTACGAATAAATAATGCACACACACCCACAACTACATCTAACCGGCATACACGCTCACTCCTCATTGATTTCGAATAACCCGCTTCCAATCCATCGCCGGTAGAAAGCTATCACGAACGAAGCCATCATAAATCTCTGGCTTGAGATCTCTGATAAAGCGCGAGATAACGCAAGACGAAGCACCATTAGCACCTTAAAAATAACCGCGCCGCACCTCACTCACCGGGTCGCTCAAGGCTCTGGCGTATTGGAAAACACCTCCATCTTGGAAATAAAAAAGGAGGAAAGAGAAAAAAATTCGTCACCACATCGGAGTGGCCGAGTGCGCCGGGGAAAAAAATGTTCACCTACGCCTGCACGGCCTGATACTGACATGCAAACAGGTTTGGCCTTATCAGGCGTTGATTCTCGGATCAATTCAATCGGGCGCGCTTGTAGGTTTGACGCCGCGTGGTAAAAACTGCCCTTTTTATACTCCTTGAAAGCTTCGATTTTGCGAGATAATTATTCACTTTGTATTCGAGCAAATTGAAATTTTAGACGTTTTTCGAGACGTTTCGCCGATCGAGACTCATTGTCCGCCGACAGGAACACCTGTATCGTGTCCAAAGTATATGTGCAGAGAATGGTGAAATTAGAGTAATGGATTTATTTTCGTTCGCGGTGATGAGTTTGTAGATTGGGCCGAAGATATAAAGGATGGCTGAATTTTTGGGTACATGCGAAAACGCAGAACTTGATCATCACATGATTGAGGAAAATATTGAGAAAGGCTCACTTAACGTGGGCGCCACCCAACTGCAGCTCTTACATTCACATGGTGGGTATTTTGTTCTGATTATTCTTTTCCTGTTAAGCTTGTTCATTTGTTTCTTACGCCGCGCCGCACTATCGTGTTGAGATATTTCTGATCTGGTGTTTTCCAAGAATGGTATGTTTATTTCCAATCGATTCACCTGTATGAGTTTGACGCTAATATTGCATCTTACACACTATGTGAACTGCGTACACGAGGGCAGACGGATCTAATTTCTCGTTACATTTGATAATGCATGTATTATACAAGACCCACTTTATAGGGGTAACATGTTTTCAATGTGATGAAGACAATCTTAAACTTTGAGTAATTATAGAAGTGAACTTTTAAAAGTAGAAAGTAAATTCACATTTTGCTGCCACCTGACTTTTTCCACAAATACGAATTGGAACGCTTCAAAATCAAATTGTAATAGGAAACTTAAAATATAAGAGAAAAAACGACCCGAATACCGGCTCAATCACTATTCTACATTTGCGCTGAAAAAAAAGATTGGTATAGAATTTACCATTCCTTCACGCTGTATTTCACACAGCGTTAATTCAAAGTTGATTCTGCCAGAGGAATTGCTACCTGTACCGGGATATAGTAACGTTTACCTTTCTTCTGACAGAATTGACTATGAATTGACGCTGTGTGAAATACAGCGTGAAGGAATGGTAAATTCTACCAATCTTTTTTTTCAGCGTACACCAGTCTGTGTTTTTCTTCTCCTTCTCTTTAAATGCCCACTGCACAAGGTGGAATCACTTGGGATCTTCAAATGAATTCCATCGGATGATATTTTAAATGTTTATACTTGAGAAACTACTTATCCGACGAATGCAACGAAAGAAAATAACATACGCTGTTTGAATAGACCCATCAAAAGAGAACCATTACCTGCAACAAAAACAAAACAAAAATAAATTAGACGGAGTGTAAAATTAGATACTTAAAAATACGAGAATTTAAATGCTCAAATATGCCAACTGATCAACGCTGTATCTAGGAAACCAGACGTATACTCAAGGTAAAATGTTTACTGGAGGCCTGCCTCATCATTAGGTTTCATTTAGACCACAAACGAATGAAATCCCCGGATTCCCGAAAAGGAGCCAAAAAAGGCCCTTTTTTGGGAGGCTCTTTACTCCCAAGAACATAATATAAAATTCGGCACCTCTTCATGACTGACTCTCTACAAAATACCCCAAAGTAACCAACGAAGTGTTCTCTTAAGGATTGGCCCTCGTAGCGGCCAAGCAGCGTACGTTACATACACATTTTTCCCATGTAGATTGTGGGCCTCTAGCGAATGACCATGACCTTTTACCGGTAAAACACACTCGAGGCCCACTCCAATCCCGTTGCCAAAACCCCTGTCAGTAACCGCGATGTTATCGCACGCCTCAAAACTCGCCCCCTCTCCCCATCCGCCCAGAGAGATTGCATCTTTCGTCGTCGCGGGTTGATCGACCGTGGCGCTATGCCCCTCCCCCGCCCCTCCTTAGGGCCGGTAGCGCGGGGAAGGGGCGCGTAATAAAATCAATACGGATGATCAAAGATGACCTGCCGGTGACCCCTTTTAAGACTCTCGTTAAGAATCTACGGTCGTCATCTCTCTATCTGCCCCGTAATGTGCCATCCAACACCGGCGAGGCGCCGGCGCCGAACGACACCGGAAAACCCCGAGTTACCACCCGAAGATCCACCGCTCACCGGCCAATCTGGCGCGCGATCCGCGGAGGCCTCTTCGGTCACCATCGCGGTTGCCAGTTTCTCGATGAAATCCGCTGATTTTCCGCGGTCTCGCATCGATTATTCGGGAGGTGTGGCAGGTGTGCCGCCGGAGCACTCGTGATTTATCTGTTTATAAAATAATGGACTCTCGTTGATACCGATTAGTCGTATCGCGCGGGGCCGAGGAACGGCCGATAAAATGGTTGCACTTTAACGAAAAATAACAATAAACCAATAAAAATCCGTCTTCGTGCTTCGCCGCACTTTGTCGAGCCGGGCTTGGCCGAGTCTTGAGAGGAATGTCCGAAAAAGGTATGGGGGAACTTTTGCTCTGGTCAGTGCTGCCTCGCTAAGGAAAAACGCCGTATAAACCTTCAGGCGTTGCCAAATTTCCTTTCGAAAATCACGAATTTTCGGGATAATTTGTGAACAAATTTCCTCCAATTTTCCAGATAATTTTGTTTGCAATTTCAGCTAAAGTTCCTGAAAAGTTCAAGGAAAAATATTCATAGCTTTCCTTAAGAATAAAAAATTTTTCGGAGAAAATTTGGCCATTCTCGAATGTTCATGCGGCGTTGTTCCTTAGCACGGAGAAGTGAGCAACGACTTAACAGAGGTGTAGTAAAAAGGTTTCCTACATATTGTATGGTACTGACCACATTAAAGTATTAGAGACATCTCAAGTATTGATGGATGAATTTAAGCAGACAGGAACTAGGATGTGGAAATTGCAAAAATCAATAAGGTTGGTAAGCGGCGAGCATACGTCGTTTTAATTTGATTCGTTTTCACGTAATTATTTGTAGGATAAACACATCTTGATCTATTAATAATCGAATAGTTACATAAAAAAATGCTATGACTCGTGTAAAAGAAGTAAAGAAGTTTCTCTAGCCTAATCTGCGATAGAAGGATAACGACTTTGATGGACCACACTCTTTAAAATTGGGCTAATCAGACTTTACAGGTAAAGATTTTTCTACAATTTCGTTTCGGTAGCAGCTGGCAGAAATTATAATCAGCCCGATATCTTTCTTCGGTCCTTGAAAAGCGAATGCTTACAAGTCAAAGTTTCGGGCTCGTTTGGTAATCAGCTCAAATCCTTCCTTGATAGTTAATTTGGGCGTTCCCAGAAATTTGGACCTGGAAACAACAATATTCTCACATGCAAATCCTCTGCGGCAATTAGTTAGCATGCCGGGGATTTCGTACAAATTGCGGTTTAAGAGGCTGGTAGTCAGACTCAAGGCCGGAGGTTGGAGCGGAGGGGTGACAAAGGGTTGGGAGGGTGATAAATACGGCAAAATAAACAAGTCGAAGCAAGAGGCGAGATACTATCAACCCAAAGTTTAATTAACCATGGTAAGAATGACGGTGCGGAGGGGAAGGGGGTGCAGGAGGCGGGGGGGGGGGCAGATGGGATCGAATCTGATAGCGCCGAGGATGGACATGAATTAGGAGGCAGATGAATGTAAATATGATGCAAGTAATTACGAGATATGGATCGGTTATTAAAAGAGAACCACGCATGCGAGGCTGCGCGTTGTTCTGACGGGAGCCCATGCTTTCGTGCTGAGGAAAAACGACTTATGAACATTCAGGTGTTGCCGAATTTCTATTGATGAAATACATATCGACGGTGAAACTACCAAACCACGTATCTCGTTTGCAGTGTTTAAAAATCTACGCTCACATTTTATTTTTTTGAAGTAGACCAAATCAATATCATTCCTTGAAATTTTCACACAATTTTTTCCGCACGAAGAGGGAAAATTACAAAAATTTTCAAGACTGGACGTTAAGTAGTTTTTCATTTAAGAAATAAAGTATGACAGGAAGTCTGCGACGTCGCAAACCGAGATACGTGGTTTGGTAGTTTCACCGTCGATATTTTGGGAGCCATGTGAATTTTTTTCAAATAATTTTACTCGAAATCCAATGTATCGAGTCTGAAAATGATTAAGACTAATGCTTCACTGGGAAAAAAGTCGCTTGGATTTAGAACACCCTTGAAAACATTGACAAGAAAAAATAATCTTGATTCAATCGGATTTTTGCTTAAATCGAGAGCCGAGCCTCTAAATTAAAGCGGATTTTCTTTTGATTCAAAAAAAACTCCGATTGAATCAAGAGTATTTTTTCTTGTCAATGTTTTCAAGGGTTTGGACTAGAATCCAAGCTACTTTTTTTCCAGTTGTAACTCAATAATAAAGGCTTTTTTAAAAACATTTTTTGAATTTTTTTTTTTAAATTGGCCAGCATTTTAATGTTTATAAAGTTGTTCTTCCTGAGCATGACGGCATTGTCGTCAAAAATTGCGCACTCCGAAACTATCAGAAGTAGATCATTTCGGCAAGAATTTTGGCTGCATTGAATCTTCCACTAAGTGTGTGCTTCAGGGACGATTTTGCAAGGTGGCAACTCTGCTTTTCTTCCATTAAAACACATTAAAAATATCGATTTGTAATAGACAGAATACAAAGGTAAACTTTTCTTTCATGGTTACATAAAATCATAGTACGATCTCAAATTGGAGAGCTTTTTGTGAATTTTAGAAATAATATTCATGGATTTTACCCACAAGAGGCATTGTCGGATACATCTTGCAATAAAGAAAAGAGACATCGTTTCTTATCCTCCTCCACGATTCGACAGCAGTTTGGATTTGGTGCGTGTCATGAAATCAGTGTCCTTCCTGAGGTTCAGGTCGTATAGGCAACTAAACTAACTGCGGGGCAAAGCGTGAGTATCACCAGAAATGAAGGCGCTTCAATCTTTTGCAGTCATTTGCCAATCACACCGATATCATGCTGATGCTAATTATTTGTGATTCGCTAAGGCAACTTGCAAGGAGATCGAACATTGACGGCAGGTGGTCACTGGCTGAGACTTACATTATTTTCCGCCTAAAAATTCACCTTATGCATACGAGAGCACGCGAAGTACAGTGGCATGGAGCAGAACTCGAAAAACTCCATGTCATTACGTTTCTGCGCGGCGGTGCGGTGGCTATCTGCAATTAAAATCGGGCGAGCTGTTGCTGGCCGGAATATCGGCTATCTGGCCATCTCGTGGCCTATTCCATTACCGCATCGCAATAATAGCAATAACTCCGACACCAGTATGATAATGCCTGGAATTATGACGACGACGCAGCGATTATCAACGGAGGATCTCTCCCTGCGATCATGATAAAAACCGAATTAACTCTAATCCGGCATCAACATGAGTGGTGCACTATCTTCCCATCGTTATTTATTCTGCTTTCCGTTCCTCATGCTCTTTTCAATGTCAGGTGAGTGTACAGTCGCAAAGGCGGAATCAGGATTCGGAGGAATGGAACCAGAGCTTGCGATTCCTCCCATAAACCACGATCCAGAGTCTTTCTGCTGATCGCAATACTTCCGAGTTATTATACTTACAATTAGAATAACTACAATTTCAAAATCCGAATAGAGCAGGCTCATCTAGAATACCTATAGAGGGAGAGTACGGACATGCCGAAGTATGGAGCTCTTTTTAGGGCCCGATATAGAACGGCCAACCTTTGAAAACGAAAAATGTCACTGCCAGTCTCAGATTCCAATATCTAACAAAAATAGCCAAGAATATTCATAAATGAGCGTTCTTTCGAAAAAATGAGTGAATTGATGCAAAGACTAAGTGAAGATATTGTAATAATAGATTACTCTAGATAATTTGAATTCATAGATTGGCTGCCCTTTGGGACCCTACGCGCTTCAACACTTAACCTCAAAATTACCGACATGTACGCACTCTCCCTGTACGTACTCTAGGTTCATCTAGGGACTATCTTTAGAGTAGCTTGATAAGGAGAATATCGCCATGTGGTTACCGTTTTTGATTGACTCCTGCACTTTCAACATCATTGGAGCTCTCAGAACCCAAAAATGGCGGACACTGTAAGTAAATGTAAATACAACATTACTTAAAATGTAGTTTTATTTACATATCACACCGGGAACTTTACTCAGAGGCGCCGCCATTTTTGAGTCCTATAGCCTCCGCAGAAAACGGAGGGATGAGATGTCCATACTCTATAAAAGCAAGTTGCTCTGACTGTCAGCTACTGAAAGCGGAAAAGTCATTATTAATTTACAGTACATACATACGTAGATACGGTAGCTTCCTTAACAACCGAACCCTCGCTTGAAACCTTAAACTTAAAATCGTCCCTAAAGCTTCCGAATAAGACTGCATTTAACTGACCTTGAAGTTGCGACTTTCGTAACTCTAACCTCGATTTTAAGTATTTCATGATCACGTAATGGCCCTCAGCCCCAGTTCACAACGGGTTGCTGCGGTGGTAAATCGAGGTATCAGATCCCTCCAGGGAGGGAAGGGTATGTGCGGACTGGGGCACTCCGAGTTTATTTCTGTTGCTCCTAATGATGGCTAAGTAAGCGCGGGTGAGAGGTTTCAAAGGGCAAATGAGAGAAACAGAGCGAGAGGAGCGGGGGGCGAAAACATGTTCGATTAAATCTGGAAACGAAGATAGCATCGAGCTGCGGAGAAGGTTTTTTTTCCCTCTCTGTGTTATTTTCTCGGGCTTTTTCTTTTCTCCTTACTTAACATGTCATGCAAAAAAGTAATTACTAACAAAGTGGAGGGAGGGGGCTCGGGTTGTTTTTATATCAGATTCCAGCAACTATATATTCTTAAGATGGTAATCGGATCATTTTCATAATATTCAGTACACGAAGGCCTTCGGCCACTCATTCCGTTCCGAATGTTTTCAGCGGAGGGAGTAACCGGCATCGAGAGTTGCTATCCTGTTATGCCTGTTTAACATACCGACTGTTCTCTCGAGACGATTTAATTGCAAATAGCATCGGTAGCAGCAGGGTGCGCGCTTTTTTGAAAGGAAGAAAAAAAAAATTAAGGCGCCCTGCTTGAGATCGGGGGTTACATTTTGGAAATTGAGACATTCAAGTGGACCGGCTGGGAGAGATTCTTCCATGTTGCCAGTTTTCACCGTTCATCGAAGAAAGCATCTGAGATAGTTCCTGCGACACTTGACGAAGATACGATGAGATGCTCAACTAAATTCCCGACACTGTCTCTTGGTGCCGTTTCAACCGACACCCACGTTTTAGTGACGAACTCCCTGACATCACTCAAATATATTTATTTCCTGCTGGGTGTAGTGAACTGCTACATTATTAATTCCCGTGTCTTCCTGCGGTGACTTGTATTTCAAATTTATGAAAATAACGGAATGAAACAAATATGCTAAATGAATTTTGTGGGGTTCCTTCGGGGCGATTTCATGACTGGATGTCACGAAATACGGCACTCCTTGATGATTTTCGATACAACTCTAAATTTATTTTCAGAGAACAGAAAAAAATTATCGGATGAATACTTTGAAAGATTTTCCTAACTACAGGTACAGGATTTGGTGACTGGAAGTTTGACGTCCTCTCAACTTCATTCCGGAAATCCATCGAAAGTAATTTGATGTTGTGCTTGCGACACCCTGTTTAAGCGCAACACGGGGGCTGGTTGAACGACCACTAGCCATTATGATTCGGTTATTTTACGAGCACTGGAAAAAAAAAACACATTGGATCTAGAGTCCAGACTCTTAAAAACATCGTCAAAAAAAAATACTTTTGATTCAATCAGATTTAAGCTTGAATCAAGAATCCAGCCTCTTATTTGAGCGAATTTCCGTTTGATTTAAGCTTAAATCTGATTGAATCAAGAGTATTTTTCTTGTCAATGTTTTCAAGAGTCTGGACTCTAGATCCAATGTGTTTTTTTTCCAGTGAGGGTGTCTATATTGCTCATTAATTTATTCGGTGAAAGTGACAACTGAAATTTTAACTCGACATTGCACGTTAATTTTACCGATGCATGTAGGTAAGATCAAGACAAAGTACAAATCTTTAATGATAGGCACTTCACCTAACCAAGACGAAACACACAGATAAGCGATAGATATGTATTGAGTAGATAGTGATTGAGTCAGACCTTGAGAAGTGATAAAGCTTGATACAGCTTTACAATCATCGATAACGACCATAGGTCACCTTCATCTATTTTCGAACGGTTCATTGTGACTCCTTCAATTCGTCGCCTACCTGACATAAGGGCGTAACTACAATCTGCGATGAACCCTGGGCTCCATACNCATTTTTTTTTGGACATTTTGACCTATCACCAAAGTAATTTGATGTTGTGCTTGCGACACCCTGTTTAAGCGCAACACGGGGGCTAGTTGAACGACCACTAGCCATTATGATTCGGTTATTTTACGAGGGTGTCTATATTGCTCGTTAATTTATTCGGTGAAAGTGACAACTGAAATTTTAACTCGACATTGCACGTTAATTTTACCGATGCATGTAGGTAAGATCAAGACAAAGTACAAATCTTTAATGATAGGCACTTCACCTAACCAAGACGAAACACACAGATAAGCGATAGATATGCATTGAGTAGATAGTGATTGAGTCAGACCTTGAGAAGTGATAAAGCTTGATACAGCTTTACAATCATCGATAACGACCATAGGTCACCTTCATCTATTTTCGAACGGTTCATTGTGACTCCTTCAATTCGTCGCCTACCTGACATAAGGGCGTAACTACAATCTGCGATGAACCCTGGGCTCCATACAATTCAATGCTTTTCTTGGCTCATCTCAATGTGTAGTTACGCCCTTATGTCAGCCAAGCGACGAATTGAGATTACACATCATGTTCACTGCATGCATATGGCCGTTACAGAAATTAAACTCATGCTCCGTTTATCGATATTCGGCAGCACGGGGAAAAAATCGAAAAACTCTTATGTTCATAACTGTAATTTTTCGTGAAAAGTTCAATCAGGGATGATAAGACTAATACGATGGACATAGATGGTACCCAAAACTTGACCGGTAGAAAAATTTCCTTCGCTGCATCATTAAAAAAACGAAACCAAAAACCAGTTATTTAGTATTTAGTGTATTCATATCCATTGAAAATATCGATTTCACGTTAGGCAATCACAGTCGATCGTTTAACATACATTTGAATGGAGAAAAAACAAAGTTGCCATTTTGCAAGAATCAGCACTATTACCTACATTCTACATTACACTTTGCCCAATTTTCCCTCAGCTTTGATTGTTGTACAATATACACTAAAAGTTAGAGGCATCTTTCTTTTTTTGGGGGGGGGGGGGTGAACCAGGAAAAATTCATGAAACGTGCTGAGGCATTGTGTTGTTTCGTTTTCTGGTAAAAAAATGAATCGTGAAAGAAAACTAAGGCAACATAAAATGTGGATAGACGGATTTGAGTTCAATCTGCTCAAATTTTTGAGAGTATGTTTGAGTGCACTCAACTTTCCGAAACCGAGCGTCAACGCATCAATCAATTCATTCATCTGGTCAATCAGCAAGCACAGAATGTCTTCAATTTTTGATTGCTCCACCTGCAAGAGATGCGCATCTCTCGTTACACGCCCGGGATCGTGGAAAAAACAAGATGATCGGCCGGAATCCTTATCTCGATCTCATTTTGTGCAACCGGGCAGGTCGCGATGATAGAGCGAATCGTTCATTAACACGTTGCTGGATCTTGTGCTTCCATGTGACGTTTATGTGATTTTTTGCACTGCTCCTGATCCTGCTTTGCCAGGTGATCACGGATCTAACGATGAATCGCGGTGAAACGAACATTTTTCGGGGAGATTTGACAGCGTTTAGAAGCAGGGTTGCCGCGCTGGTTGCTATTTTCCATGAGATTCAATGAAAGTTGAAATTATGTAAGCGCTGTTCGGCAACTCGGTCGAGCGTGCTAATCTCGATCCGCGATAAGAATCCTCTTAAAGTTCAACGAGCAGATGCTCCGATCGATTTCCATCTCCGTCGCCTCCGGCCGCTTTTAGCTTCGGAAAATAAAAAGCTTGGATCAATATAACGTTTGGATGATGTAAGTTCATTTTGATTGTATTGGAAGCTCCGGTGAAAATTTCACTGATTTTTGATTGGAATGCTTTGAGTCGTGCCTCGTGAACTTTTCGTTGCAGTCTCTAATGTTTATGGGAGTAGATCATTTTCATGACCATGCTGCTCTCTGATAAGTTCACCGGATTTGAGCTTCTCACTAGGCTCCTGGAGAAAAATAAACTCAACGATTCTAAAATTTGGGTGAACGGATTCTATCGGTGAAACTAAGGGGCTCTAAAGTTACCGTTGTTCTAAATATCATTTTTTGCTACAGCAACAAGCAGCAGGCAAAGCATCGTTGATGTTGATCATTGTAGTTTGTTGTTGCAGAGTAATTCTTTCCTCTTCCAATAAAGTTTACATAAACTGACATAGCTTCCAGTCAAAAATTGAAAAAAATGTTGACAAAAAATGTATTATAAATTCCCCTTATTATCACTGCATGCAAGCATCGTTTTCTCACCTTAAAACTTGTATCATACCTGTCATAAAGACATAAGTAAGTAAATAAAAAAAACCTGGTGCAATGAATTCAAAACTTTGAATTTTACGAGGTCATTTTACTCTGAAGTGCCAAAAAGCAAGCCTTATCGTCATTGAGAAGTACAGTTTGGACAAAATAAAATAAAATAAATAAAAAAAAAGTTCTTTCATTACTTGGAACCAAGTTAACATAAAATCATGAGAGTAATCACGGTCAGAGCATGTCCCGTATAGTTAATAACAGTCACAATTTCAGTTCATTTAAATAAAAACCGGAAACTAAAACAATGATACGTTTCCTCGAGCTGAGGATAAGATTTAAGGGCTCCTAATAGACACCTGCTGGTGCAATTGACATGGTTATTGCCACGCCGAGAGCTCCGAGGGTGCAGAGGAGAATGATAGAGGGGAAGGAAGCAGCGTCAGTCATAACGCCGGAACGCAAGGAGTCAACGGGCGAGGTCGGGCGAGTATGAAGAATCACACAACTTAGATGAATATATTTAGACGTGTAAAACAACAATGAAAAATGAAACATATATTTAAAAACAAGAGATAGCGAAAGATGAGACGAAATAAAGCGAAAACGACGACCGGGAGGGGTGGCGAAGGGGTGGAAGAGAGAGCCCGGTAAAAGTGCGAGCGGGGAGGGAGGGTGGCGAAGTGAGAGGAAAGGACGCCCAGAGTGAGAGGGCAAAGATGGATTGGAATTGCTGATAAGAATATACGGGGTACGCGCGATAAGGGAGTGAGGTTTTTAGAACCCTTCTCCACCCCCCCCCGCACCCCCCGTGCGTCGCCCTCTGTTATTCTGCTCCAACTGATAACGGAGCATGGCTGCGGGTCGAAAACTGATAACCAAACTGCTGGCTTCAAACCTTATCTGCGCGGACCGCATCTCTCTCCAACGCCCGTCTTCCTCCGATGACGCCATCTCTGTTTTTACAATAAGATAACAAGGAGCGGAGGAACTCTATTTACCGCCGCCACCACCACTACACCTACCTACCCCGAAAGCACCACCCTCCCTCCCCGCCCCCGCCGTGGCTCTTACACAGACACTTATACGGGCAAGGTATTATTTTAGAAATGTAACAACTGACACGAAACGATACAGGCCCCGACTCTAGAGTCCGGACGACCACCATTGCCGGCATCCCCCAACCCCCAACCCCTTCACTCCCCCTTCCGTCCAGCTTTTATTAGACGCAGCCCCTGCACTTCCTTCGATCACATTCATCTGGCCATCTCCGATTTTAGGTCAAGTTTCTAGGGGGCCTGTGAAGTAGTTAGGTCTCCTACGCTCTGAAATAAAAGTTACGGGCTATGGAGACATATCGTCCGTTCCGGTCTCAGAGGCCGAAAGTTCCAGGGGTTGGATCCGTAGTTCCGACTGCTCCGGGCGCTACATCCAGAACTTCTGGCCTGTGAGACAGGAAGGCAGACGGCACGTCTATTTAGCTTCGTAGGTTTGACTTCCACTGCCAGAGTTTTTTTTTTTTTTTTTTTTTTTTTTTTTTTTTTTTTTTTTTTTTTTTTTT